>JAYJMB010041702.1:0-32102 GCA_036873735.1 Pouteria campechiana
TGATAATGGAATATCCTCTGGTTCATTCCAAAGGAGACCAGTCCCGGTCATGACGTTCCGTTCGCATTTCGTTTCTTTCTCATTATTTACTATGCCTGATCTGACTTCTTGAGCGCGCTCAGCGACACGTTCAAACAATATGGAAGTGCAACTGACAAAAAAACCATAGAAGAAATCATCTAAAACTTATAGTAGACAAATGCAGGCAGAGAGAGGTTGTAAATTATCAAAAGAATATTGATTTATGTGACTACATATATAAATGGCATTTGCATACAAGCCGACTTCATTCAAACTCATATCAATCACCATTTTTGGCAATAAGTAGCGCTGCAAAGATTTTCAATGTTGTGATGAGTTAAATGAGGAATACATTTATCATAGCTCATCCTCCTCTCTGATTGGCGTAGCAGTAGCTTGACACAAAACAAAAAAACCTAAACTACAATGGCGAAAAATTCAAACAGTCTTATTCATTCAATGCTGCTCTCATCTCTACATTGATTGACTCCCATCTTCTCCAATAGTTGAGATTCTGAAGAAGCAGAATGATTCAATGGTGGTGAAGGAACCCATTTCAAATGTGCTCAAACTGACGCAAATCCTTCCACCCATGGCCAAAAGCGTAAACCATCATCTATCTTTAATGAGCTTAAATCTTCTTATCTTTGTGGCCATTGCTTTTACATTGTTGGAAGATCTTTTTATTGTAAGAGCTAAGAAAGAGATCATGTCTTCCATTGTGTTTAAATATGTAATAGTTTTCTGGTTAATTTGAAAACTAGAGAGTTTGTGGTAATCTCAATAAACCACATTTTATTGAGTTGATGGTGATCTTTGAAAAACCATCAAGTTTGTTGGTAAGCTTCGAGACCAGTGAGTTGGTAGTGAACTTAGGAAAACTACCTACTCAGTTTGCCTATAATTTTTAAAATGTGTGAGTTTCCTAGTGAACTCTTAAAACCAAAAGAAGTATTGGGGACACTTGTGTATGTCTCCTAGAGCTCAAATCTAGAAGAAGTTTCTGGGATACTTATGTATTCCATTGTACAGGGTATAGTGGAATCCAAGGCAGAATGAGTTAGTGTCCTTGGAAGAGTGGATGTAGGGATGGGGTACTAAACCACTATAAAATTCATCTTGTTTATGTGTGTGTGTATTTATTTGCTTTATTCTTCACACATCATTTTATTCATCTCATGCCACTTCACACACAAGCATGAAAAGAGGGAAATGATCCATTAGGGGTTATACAATGAATTTTTATTTACCCAATTTACTTCTCCCCTCTTGGGTTAAGCCATCCTATGGGACCCTACATAAGTGATTTTGATGATGAACCAGATAGACTCACAGCAAGTGTGGAGAAGCTAAACATGCAAGACAAATAGATATACACTACACAATCAGAAACAACAAGGGATGGAGTAGATGGATAGTTTGAATCATCCACATCTGAGGTAAATGAGTAAGGTAATTCTTCTCTTCCTAGAGATTGGATATTCAAGCATGCTCATCCTGAAAACTGAGATTCAAGCATGCTCATCCTGAAAACTAAGTAATTGGTGATGTGTTTGATAGAGTTAAGACTAGATAATCTTATCACCAAGTATGTGGTAACTTTGCCTTCGTTTCTCAAATAGAGCCAACTTGCATAGACCATACATTAGAAGATGAGAATTGGATTTTAGTTATGCATGAAGAATTGGGCCAGTTTAAAAGAAATGATGTGTGGACATTAGTTCCAAGACTTGACCATCAAGTTGTTATAGGAACCAAATGGGTCTTTAGGAACAAACTTGATGAATCTAGTTTAGTAGTGAAAAACAAGGCAGGGTTAGTAGCAAAAGGGTACTATCAAGAAGAAGGGATAGATTTTGAGGAATCATATGCCCCTATTAATAGAATAGAAGCCATTAGAATGCTATTGGCATTTGCATCTTTCATGAATTTTAAACTTTACTAGATGGATGTTAAATCTACATTATTGAATGGTTTCATTAATGAAAGAGTTTATGTGGAAAAAACCCCCTAGGTTTGACATGATTCTCACCAAGAAAGCCCTCAATGGTGTGAACCAGGCTCCTAGAGCATGATATGAGAAGCTAAGAAAATTTTTAACTAAGAAAGGTTTCTCAAGGGGTAAAGTAAGTATCACACTCTTCATTAAGCATGTTATAAATGATATTCTTATTGTGCAAATTTATGTTGATGATATAGTATTTGGAGCTACTAATGAAAATCTTTGTCAAGAGTTTTCTAAGATAATGAAGGGAGAATTCAAGATGAGTTTGATGGGGAAGCTGAACTTCTTTTTAAAACTACAAGTGAAGCAGATGAAAGAAGGAATCTTCATCCACCAAGCCAAATATATGAAAAAGCTACTAAAGTAATTCAATCTTGAAGATGGAAGAAGATCTGGAACTCTATTGAGTACTTCCATCGAAATGGACAAGGACGAAAAAGGTTAACTTGTATGTCAAAAGCTTTATAGAAGCATGATAGGATCTCTATTACATCTTACTACATCTAGGCCAGATATCATGCTTAACATCTGTATGTGTGCTAGTTTTTAGTCAGATCCTATAGAATCACATCTTACTGCTATAAAAAGGAATCTTTAGATACCTATTAGGCACTAGAAACTTCAATGTATGGTATCCAAAAGGTTCTAGTTTTGAGTTAGTGGGGTACTCCAATTCTGATTTTCCTATAGTTCATCTAGAATTCTATTTCAAATGTAAATCGCTTTCCATCTGATGTAATAATTTTAGACAGTTCGAAATTCCTTTGTTTGAAATTCATTTCTTTATCTGAAACCCTTCAATCTTAGAGCTTATCGTCCAAAATTCCCTTATGATTGAAAAATCATTTCCTAAGCACTACCAAGTTTTCTTATTGAAATTGAATATAAATTCCTTGGAAATCATATTATTTTGTTATTTTTAGCAAACATTCATTCCTTTCTCCTCAAAAATTCTTTCAAGAAACCTCTTTGTCTTCCCAAGCTATGCCTATTTTAATCCAACCCCCAAACCTATTTGCTAGCATGGGAAGAAGAAGAAGAGAAGAGGAGTTGAACTTAGTGAGGTGCAAATTTGAAAGCAAAGATAACAAAAGTAGAGTCAATGAAGATTTCAATCCATTGAAGCAAAGCAAAATGAACAGAAAAGATTCTAAGAAGTCATGGATTGGAGATAAATCTTTTGAAGAGCTTAATGATATTCTAGAAGATGAAGATCAGAATATTGAATGGATAATTGTAAGAAATTTTATATTCTTTGGAGGACATACGAAGAAACATTATGCAATTCTTATGGCCTCGCATTCAATGCAAACCATCACTGGTGGCAAATGAAATGAAGAAAGAAGAGAGTATAGTAGCAGCTACACCCTCCTCTTTTCCCTCACCTTCCCATCCCCCATCCATACCCTCCTCCAATGTGACCTTCTTGAAAGTAATGAACGCATGCCTCTACATCTTTTCAAACTTCTTTGAAGGATCATAATTGGGCTTCACCTCAAACCAATTTCTTCTCCACCCATTCATATAATCCATCCCATTCCTGCAGCACTTCTCACAAATTTACGTAATCTTTTGCCTGTACTAAAATGCATTGAAATGTTTCTATCTATTTGAGTACATTTTGTATGTTTTTTATTTTTCTTCCCATGTATCTTTTTTATTATGACAAAAAGGGGGATAAATTGTAGAATTAGAGAACTAAATGAATTAGAATGCACTTAGTTGGGGGGAGCAATGTAATAGCTATGCATATTTTGTTATGAATGAAATATTTTGTTTAGTTCCCATATATGTTTATGATTGTTACATATTTTATCTGTTTGAAAGATAATTCACTTAGATGTTTTGTCATCATCAAAAAGGGAGAGATTGTTGAACCAAACCTTCTTTACTTAGTTTAATTTTGATGATGATCATTTAACCAGCTAAGTTTTGATGATAAGCAAAAGTAATGAGTAAACCATTAAGCTACTAACTATTATTTTCCTAAGTGTGTAGTAACAAGCTATATAAGCAAGAAAATAACTTAATCAAAGTGGACAGTGCATAAAATAAAATATTAGAGACAAGATCCACTAATGATCAAAGGAAGAAAACGTAAATGCTCCAAGGACAAATGATCCAAGAATCCACGGCTAAGAACATGTCTAGCATCATTCATGTGTTTCAAAGTCACTTTGGATGCTATCAAAGTCAATAAGAAAGATGCCCAAGTTTGGACAAAATTAAGGATTCAAAACATACTTTAGTAGGGAAGAAATTAAGTTCAGACACTATGAAAGCCAAGTTTGGACGAAGTAGAATTATGAAGTCAAGACATTGGAAGCTCAATATAGTTTCAAACAAATCCAACTCACTTCGGAATTAATCTGCATCTCATCTCTTAGAAATAGGACTAGTCCCAAGGTTCAGTCAAATGCGAAAACAAGCTTCATACATTCCAGAATTATTATTTCAGATTTTGCCAGTGTTGGTCCTATATATTAGGTAGCTCAAGAGGGGAGGGGTGAATTGAGCATATAATCATTATGGCCAAAAAAGAATTAACATGCTCTAAAGGAATATAAGTTAAATTATGCAGCACATGACACAAGAGATTTTTATAGTGGTTTAGGCAACCTCCCTACTCCGCTCTTCCAAGAGCACACTCTCTTTATGTCTTAGGTTTCACTATCTCACTATAGTAGAAATACAATAGTGCTCCCAGCACTCTTCTAAATTCCAGCTCTAGGTGTCATACACATAGTGCTCCTAACACTCTTCTAGTTTCAATGAGCTCACCAAAAAACTCACTGGTTTCAAGATCACCAACAAGCTTGATGGTTTTCTTGAGGTCACCACCAACTCATAAAGCAGTTAAACTGCAATAAGGTTGTACAACAGATTGTCTCTTTACTAGGCTGATTTGTACACAAATTAAGCAATATAAAATGGATATTCAAAAGAGGCACAATTGATATCAATACTCTAGCGATTTAACTATGATAGCTCTTTGTAAACAAGTTATCTTTTCAGCTCAGTGGAGATTGAATATTTAGGAGGAGAACTTTTTCTTAAGAGAGGTTATTTGTTTATGCACCTTCTTCTTTTCATATTTTCTCTATTCTCTCTTTGTTCTTCCTTAGTTCTTCTTCATTGTCTTAGCACTGCCTTTATAAAAATTTTGAATAATCACCCGTTGATGGCAGATGGCTTTCATTTAATGTTGAAGACCATTCTCATTTTTTTCTCATTGAAAAGTCATCTTCATATTAATTTGTATTATTTGGAAAGCCTATAGCATCAACTTTAAAGAAGATGCATTTCTGATTTTGGCAAACATTGGACCAAAGCATATTGCATAGCTAACTCTTTCATTCTTTTGGAAAGACACACATTAAACTTGAAATGACACATCCTTAGAGAGTAGAATTGCTAACAGAATGAAAACTACTTCCCTTTGAATTTCTTTCCATCTTGAGCTCACTTACTTTGTCTAGAATTACTGTGATTTGTCCATGAAATAGTTTGTCCAGAGAGTCCAACCAACTTTGTCCATAATAAGTAGCCTCTACTCATGTGAATATTTGTCCAAGTAAATCAGCTATGATTTGTTCGAGGAGTTCCAGTTTGTCCCAAGTTAGTATCAGACAAATTAGCTCTAAGAAGAATCATAAGATAGAGTAGAGTAGTTTATCTGAGAAACTACTTTATCTGTGCATATTTGTCTGAGTAGATTCATCCGAGTCCACTATGCCTCTTTTACTTCATCTTTCACTTTTTCCATAATAAGTTTTGGATGAATTCTAATGTTGTGGATGAAGTAAGTTGGATGCATTCCTTGTTCTGCATTTATTTGAGACAAACTTCATATGAGAGATAAATGCTTAATTGGTTCGACTTCATCTTTAGCACTGCAATCATCCTTGTTCAATTTCACTTCATCTGTAGTGTCATGTAATGTTTTTGATCCCAGATATTTCCTTTGATTGAGTATATTTTTTAGTGCATGGATTAGCTGATTGAATCATATTTGGACACGTATAAATGCTTAGACAATATGGCTTCAGATATGCTTTATTGTTTTTGAGGCCATTTCAAAGTTTTAGTGTCATTCCTTTTCGGAGCACTCTTATCTTCTTTCAGTGTAGTGGATCTTACTCCTAATAGTCCTTGTATATATGTTGAGGTTTTAAATTTTGGGCTTTAGTATCAATGTGATTGAAAATTAACTAAAAAGTAAAGTTGTATTTTATGAGATGAAGTAATTGGACATGATTTGGATTTATATGAGAAAATGTTTTACATTTTGATGATGCATACAAAGAAGATAAAATGTGTATTTTAATATTAGAATATATGGAAAATATTATGCTTTAAATATATAAGCAAAATATGGCAAACAAGGGGAGAAAATTGCAAAATAAAAAGGAGTCAACGAACTAGCATCGGCGGCTCCAGAATGGGTGCCATGGTGCTGAATCATGATGGGGCAAAGGCAGTGGGCAGATGGGCGGGTGCTGCAGTGCTGAATTCTGGCACCACCGGCATCGATTGGTGTATATGTCAAAAATCCAACTTTTTTCGGTTCATTCCACTCCATTTCTTTTCCCATTCCATTCCATTTTCTTCCTCCTCATGCCCTAGCCCCTTTATGCCCAATCCCTTATCATTTTAGTTTGAAAAGTCCTTTGCTTGAGTGATAAACCCTTGGATCTTGAGTTTAGATCCAAGTTTTGGTTGTTTTGACAGTAGATGAGGGAAGAAATTTAATTTTCTGCAAATGAAGGGCTTGCATTCTTGTCCATGGGAAAAATTCATGCTGGAATATCATGGTAAATCCCTTTTCCCCATCCAAAAATTAGGGTTTTGTAAATTAGAGTTTTGTAGCTTTTCTTAAATAGTGGAAATTTGGGGGAAATAGTGGGTATTTATTAATTGATCATTGGGGAAAATGTTTAATTCATTGATGATAACATTTTGAGGCTTGTTTGAGCATTAAAAATCATGATTCCTGCTAAGTTAGGGTTTCATGCTAACTATGATAAATGATTTTATCCTAATTTTGTACTTTATGAGTAATAAATCATGGGGGAAATGATTAATGCATGAGATATAATGTTGTGGGACTTGTTTTGGTTGATTGGAAGTGGAAATTTTGATTTTTGGACTATGCCCTAATCAAAGTTAAAAGGGATCTTTGAGTATGGGGGCTATGTGAGCCCTAAATTAATTAGATTAAATATCTAATTAGATTGTTATTGAAGTTAATTGCATGATAGTTATGTTGTATGATGATTGCATATTGTTGGAAATGGATTCCTTAAGAACCCTTGTTGAGTATGTTGGCTTTTGACTATATATTGATATAGTGCGAATCTACATGGCTCTATTGTGATATAAGATTAGAGTGTTTATGTTAAAATGTTATGGAATCATGATGTGTAATTGGGAATGAAAACCCTAATCTCGTGTTATAAAATAATTTACAAATTATGAATGCCTATGAGGCATGAAATCATTGGTATATTAAATTACATGCCTAAAGGAATGATTAGTAATGTTGAAGTATAGTGTTACACTCTAAAGATAGGCATGCACTTGAAAGATAGACAGATTTAACAATGAATGATGGTTTGATAACCTTGTTTGATTAGTAATGTGTAAAAAGAATAATCTATTGGCTTGATATGAATTAGTCAAGTTATCTTATAAATGAATGGCATTGTTTCTCTATAGAGGATGATTTGAGAAGGATGAAAAGACAGGGAACTTAAGGAGTGTATAGTAATTCACTCTAGGTAAGTAGGTAATCTTTTGAATATATTATTGGAAGAAGATAATGATTATCCCATCGTTTGTATTCATTTACTTACGAGCATATATGTATGGATTGGGATTTTGGAAATCCCATTAATGGTGGTGATAATAGAGGTATACAATAAAGAAATTATTGAGACTATTTAGATCTCAAACATCTTATTGTTATTACATAAGTTATTGAGATAGAGAATATCCCAGGATTCATTATGTGCGGATTAGATAAAAATACATATTAGTGGAATGGTAATCATTCCCCGGTATTGTATTTGTTACCCAGATGATAGGGTATGTGGTTGCCTGTAAGGCATAAATTGGTATGTGGTGCCCGAATGGCATAGATACAATAGTACAGATATAAGGGATCCAAAGTAAGGGTATAAGTGATAGATGGTGCCTGAATGGCACAGATATGATGTGCTCGGAGTGGATGGTATGATTCATATATGTTATCCTGGAGTGGCACTTTTTTTATGTATTGCCTATATGGCTCATGATATATATGTAGATCATATAATTGTGAACATGCTGTTATTTTATTATTAATTTCCATTATGCCTACTTACTGAGTTTGCTCTGACTCATGCCTATTTATTATATGTTTTTAGCTCACAGGCTAGGTGAAGACTCCCAACTGTGGATTGGGATGGATGAGCATGAGTAGAAGACATTCGATGATAAGGTAAAATATTAGGATTAGAATCCCATTATAAATTTGTATAATGTGAAAATGTATAACTATATTAAATTGTAAATGATGTATATGATATTGTAATGGTATGTCATATTAGTGATAAATGTATTTGATATTGAACTAGAGCATGATTATCGTCATCATAGGGTGAAACAGGTTCTAGGTTGTGGGTAAGTTGGAAAGGTTTAATGATTTTATGGTTTATGTTATTGTTTTATTATTGTTAAAGTTAAGTTTTATATGATTAATAAATGTATGCATATGTTTAATGTTGGTCCCATGTAAATGAGTAGCTCAAGAGGGGAGGGGTGAATTCAGCATATAAAAATTATGGCCAAATAAAAATTAATGTGCTAAAGAGAAATAGTGATGTAGCACATATGTATTTTCCATATCAGTTTGGTTGATCATTGTGATTACTTTATTTCCAAATTCAACTTCTTTTAGTCATTCTTATTTCAGGAAGGTTAACATGTGTGCATGATGATGTGAGTGATAATGTTATGCTTAATGAAGAATAAAACAGATGATTAAAACACACATAAACAACACAGCTTTTATAGTGGTTCGGGAACCCCATACCTACATAGACTCTTTCATGAGCACACACACATTATGCCTTGGGTTCCAATATCCCATATAATGGAAATAGAAAGTGTTCTTAGCACTCTTCTAGATTCTAGCTCTAGGAGGCATAATCAATGTTTCCAATACTCTTCTGGTTTTCACAAGCTCATCAGGAAACTCACTAGTTTCCAAGATTACCAGCAAACCTGTTGGTTTTCCAGAGCTTACTAACAACTCATTATAAAATGGTTTTCTTGAGCTCAATACCAACTTGAATAGTTGATTGACAGCACTCATTTTTGCACATTACATTGCCTCTTCTGTTAGGCTGATTTGTACAAAGTTTAGGCTCATGTATAATGATTTCTCGTTGAAGCTCATTAGATATCAATACTCCAGATATATGAATAAGATAGATCTTTAGGCTCATTATCTATCAGTGTAGTGGAGATTGATTATCGAGGAGGAAGCATTATCTGATTAAGAGATATTACTTGGTTAAGCTTTGTTCTAATTTTTCTCTCAGCTTCCTCAACTGTCTTCGTTGACACTACACTACCTTTATATTGTTTCAAAAATTTCTACCCGCTGGAGGTAGTTGGCTTTCTTTTGAATGTTGAAGGCTGTTTTGATTTTCTTTGTTGAAGAGTTTTCTTCTTGATAAACTCACTTATAGCTGGAAAGCCTACATTGTCGTCCTTCAAGAAGATGCCTTTTTAATTTTTGCAAATGCCGGATAAAGACTTTTCTGCTTGATTGACTCTTTCATTATTTTGGAAAGACGCTCACTAAGCCTGAAGGGATGCAGCCTTTGAAAGTTGCAACCTTTGTCAAAGTATTGGCTACTTTCCTTTGAATTTCTTTCCATCTTTAGCTGAGCTTGATTTGTGCGATTTGCTTAATAAAATCTGCTTTGAATAGATTCTTGACCAGAGAGTGTAATCAACGATGTCTGGTATAGGTGACTTCTACTCTTCATGATATGCCATATTTTATCTAAGGACTTTGTCTGTTCATGGCTTGATTTTGTCTCTTGTAAGTAAAAGACAAAGTGACTCTGAGTAGATCCACATAATAGATAACTTCATCTTTATAATTCTGTCGGAGACTATTGTAGCATTTTACTTTGTCTTTTGGTTTGTCTGTTATAAGTAACAGATGAATTATAGAAGTGCAGACAAAGTTCTTCTTCTTCACTACTCATCAAACGATGTTCTCTTAGTAGACAAAGTTTCCTTCAACAGGTGAGGTAGCTTTGTCTGTTGTAAGTGGCAGATGATCTTTGTGCCATGGACAATGCTTCTTCACAGCAGACGAAGTGATTTTCACTAGATGAAGTTGCAGGATATAGACAAATTCTTACAAATGGTTCTTCTGTTGGTTTATCTATCATAAGTAATAGATGAAGTTATGGTGTGCAGACGAATCCTTCTTTTAGTCATTCAAATGATGGGTTGTCTGTTAGAAGTAACAGATGACTCGTTGATCCATAGACGACTTGTTTTAGTAGTCGTCTGATGGTTTGACTATTGCAAGTAGCAGACAACTTTGTAAATGAAGACTGCAAACAATTTTTTCTTTCGTAGCTATTGTGCAACTTTTACTTCATCTTCGATATTTTCTATAGAGATTACAGACAGGTTTCTTGGCCTCTTCAATTTTCAGAAGAGCTTTATGAGAGACAAATGCTTGAGCGATTTTGACTTCACTTTTGCTTCTTTATTTGTCTAATTTCAGCTCCATTTCATTTTTGATTCTGCAAACTAAATTCGTCTTTGTGTTGTAGATAAGCGTTGATTATAGATAGTTTATCTAACTTATCCATGGAACAATTTGTCTAAATTAGTTTTAGACATATGCTCTTAGATACTGACTTTATCTGTAGAAGATTTATTTGATTACTCGTTGAGGTTTGAACTTCATAGCTACAAATATACTTAATAGCTTCTTTTTAAAGTTTCAGTATCATTCTTTCTAAGCATTCTTATCTTCTTTTCTGTTAGTGGATTATGCTTGCTAATGCATTCACTATGTGCACTTTTCACTCCATTTGAGTTATTTCCCTGTATTCTCATATCTTTTTCTACAATGCTTGGGAACACAGGTATTAGTACTACACATGTTCACTCATATGTTATTGCTCATCATCAAAACTTAGCTGTTTGCCATATGCAACATTTGGATCAACATTTAAGGCCTAAAAATACAGGATAGACTTTTCCAAAATTATGGTAAATATTCCCTTAAAAATAGGAAAATAGTGGAATTATGTAAAGACTTCCCTTAAGAAGAAGGGAAGTGGTAACATCCCTCATTGGTCCTGGTGTAGCATGGCAAAAACACATAGGGTGGGGGTGCAGGGCATTACAATATGTTGTCCACTCTATTTGAATTGTTTACCTGTATATCATTTGTATTTATTTCTATAATACTTAGGAACACAACTGTCAATACCTTAAGTGTTCACTCATATGTTGTTGCTCATCGTTAAAACTTAGTTGTTTTTTACATATACCATTTAGTTCAACATTCTCCCCCTTTTTGATGATGATAAAACATCTAAGTGAAATACATTTTTTGAGAGATAAGAATGTATAGAAGAGCTAAGCCAAAATATTTATGACAACATAGTTATAACTTTATGACTCCACCTGACTAATTGCATATATCTCTTTTGGCTCTCTTTGACTCCCCCTAAGTAAATGCAATTCTTACCTTCACTTTATTTCTACCCCTTTTTGTCAAAATCAAAAAGATTAAATATAAGAGAGATGCAACATAGTTTCCAAGAAACAACATTCATGCATTATAAGTGATATTGAAGAATTATAAACTATTTGAAAATGTATACTTCATTGATGTACAAGGTGAATGTATAATATTAATCAAAGAAAAATTTATTTAGTAGATTAGACATTCTTAGGTTGTATAGTTCCATCCTTATAGTTGACAACCTTGAGTTGAAGTTGAAATTCAAGATCTGCCAATTATGGATAAGGAAGAGGCTTTCCTTAAGAAGTTGCTTGAGCATTGGCTGCCATCCTCCTGTTGTACAAAATGTGACCTATGGGAATGGGATTGATCTATTTGTAGTTCACCGAGGGGTCATCAATTTTGGAAGGTTTAGAGATGAGTATTTTAGAGAGAGGAGGCTTGATCTTGGAGACTAGAATCTTGATTCCTTGATGACGAGGAGGATTAGATAAAGCAAAAGGAGGTGTGGACTCAGAAGAGGAAGTGCTAGATGAAGAAGATGTGGGCTTAGAAGAAGAAGTGCTAGATGATGAAATTATTAAGATGGAAAATGAGATGTTAGATTTTGAGGAAACAACCCTTTCAAGTTCAATTACTCTTAGTATTTCAAAATAATCTAGATTATCAAATTCTGGAAAGGGCGAAGGTAATTTTCCAAAATATGCATCAATCTGCATGAACCTGCATTATCGATATACATTGTATGGAAGATAGAATAATGTGGGATCAGAGGCTTTTATCACACTACAAAGTGGTACCCTTGGAGATGACTAAAAGGATACTAGAACATGTGGAGGAGGAAGATCTTCTTTAGATGCTAAAGGTTTCTTAAATTTTAGTATGAAATTATCTACAAACTTATCTACGTTTGGAAATTTTAGCTTAAAGTTTTTAGAAAAAGGCTTTTTCATAATGGTAATATTAAGTTTTCTGAATTTAGGGTCATGAAAATGTGGGAATGGAAGATCTAGATAACCGAAAATTGCCTTTTTGGCTTTCAACTTAGAATAAGCACATTCATTTATTCTTTGTCTATACTCAATCTCTTTTTCTATCAATATTATTTTCTTTTAAAGTTTTATGGGAGGTGGAACAGAAATATTGGGAGGTATAAATTCATGTGGATCTTTTATAGTTGGAGAATAGTGAAAGGACATTTTGGAGGAGTGAGAATATATAAACACTTCTGTGATGACGACATCTCCATATGGAGGAATAGAAGATGCAAGAGTGAATCTCCTAGTTCTAGGAGTTGAAGGAATTGCAGAAGGATGAGGTTGATAAGTAACTTGAGAGACACCTAATGAAGGATGAATGTTTTTCTTAGAAGTAGTTTTTATGGATTTAAGAATTTGAGCAAGAAGAATTTCTGAGTCAGGGAGTGTTTCAACTAAATCAAATGAAGATGGAAGTGATGAGGATGTGGAAGTGGAAGAATTATGAGTTGTGTGAAGAGAAGGTGAGTGATGGGAGTGAGATGGTGAAGGTGCAGGTGAGGAATGAGTTGACCTGATTGGTGAGATAGGTTTGGACTCATGGAATGGAGAAAATTGTGGAGAAGATTGGGATGATTGTGTTTGACCTTTGATGGATTCAACTAAGGAGATTAGAGTGTCTAATTTTTGATCCTCTGAATCCATCAGAATATTGAGGGCTGAAAGGTATGTTTCAATGTTGATGAGCTTGCCCTCTAGGTCCTGTGGAGTGGGATGAGTTGGTGAAGATAGATGAATTGGTATGAATGGATTTGGACTGTGAGGTGAAGACAGTGTAGTTGCTGCCTCTGCTTCTATTATTGCTGTGAAGGTTGATTATACATGATCCACTGATCTTTCTTCTTCATCTCTTACTCTTCCTATTGTTCTGACATAAGGTCAGGATCTTGATTTACCATTCTTGTTGTTTCTTCAACAGAGAAGTCATCTTGTCGTAGCTCATCTATCATTTCAGCCACAATTTTTTTTTGGGACAACTTCTCTACTCACTTCATTAAATTGTATGTATGAAGTCACTCCTTCTACTGCTATTAAAGGGGCTTCTTCCCTTTCTTCCCTGACTAATTCAAACCTTGTTTCTTCTTATTCTTCTTCTTCTTCTTCTTCCCTTGCCCTTTTTGGTTGTCTCGGCCTTCTTGCTTTTTCAGTGACTGTACCATCTGATGCTATGGATATTCCCATTCGTTTTTGTGTCATTTCATCAACCATGTATGAGTACTTTAATTCATCAGGTTTCTCATGTGACAAATCTAGTTATATCATTCTTAATATTTTGATCATTGTCATTCAATAGGGCAGAGGATGTCTTGCTAATGATTTGACTTGGTAAAGCTATTCGGACATGAGTTTGGCCAAATCCAATTTCTTCTTATATTTCAATGCCTAGAGAACCCTTGCATCTCTTTCAGAAATATTATCCCTACTTTCAGTCTTGGGATAAATGTTGTGGTTTAGGATATTATGTGCAAGTTTTAGATTCACATCCAGATGCTTAGGATTTAGTTTCTTTACATCATCACCAATAGCCATCCCTGTTAGCTATGAGAACAACTCTTCTGGGTGTTAGCCATTCAAAGGTTTTCTTTTCAATCAAGGGAAGATTTAAGCATTCTCTGATGCATTCAGGAGAAAGATTTATTTCCCTATCTCTAATCCAAGACTTCCTCAGGTTGCAGTCATAGTTGTGAAGAAGTAATTTCATGCTTTCAAAGGTGGTGAAATCAATCACCCATCCTTTTAACACTTTTCTTCTATCATGCTTCTTCATGAACTCATTGTAATTTTGTTCATTATTTTGGAAGGTTACCTCAAGAATCCTATTTCTTTCAACTCTCATCTTTTTTGACGGAAAAATGTCTTCTATCTCTTCTTAGTCACTTCCTCTTCTGATGTGGATGCTGGAGACATTTTAGTTATGCTTGAATCTGCCATTTCCATCAATCTATGTTTAGGGTTTTAATTGGGATTTCAATGGATGAGCTTAGATGTTCTTGGAAGCAAGGAGGGAAGTGAGCAAATGAAAAATTGCGCGAAGACGATGAGAAGTGAAGAAGGGAACAATGGGGATTTGAATCACCTTCTCCTAAATCACTTAATAGTGAAGGAGATATAAGTTCAGGATGAAGTTAAAACTATTTTCTCAGGTCCTCAGACGAATTGCGACTACTTCGGACAAATTTGGTGGCTTCAGACAAATCTACAAACAAACTAAATGTTATGACTTTGTCCAAGTATTAATATCGAATGATTTTGATTTGATTCCAATTTTGAACAGATGATGTATATGTTTGTCTAAGAGCTTATATCTTGGTGCAGGATTCATGTTTGAACTTTTATAATTGAGAGATTTAATTTGTGAAGATTTCAGTATTTAATCTCTTAACTTTATATCATGTGCACAAGTGAAGCAGTGAGGAGCATATGGTTTATAGCATTTTTTGCAGATAACTTATTATGCAGTGTATGCATAAATGATTTAGAATGATATACTTTCAATTTTGAGGGTTTATTAGACAATCTAATCAAAGCTTTAAAATCATAATAAAGTTCTTGAGAGTTTGAAACTTTAGTGTCAAAGAGTACCTCGTTGTCTTGAATTACTATGATATTGAAAAATGCTTACTTGGTTGTCTTTAGCTCCTCTGGATTCTTCATAGGTTGATTCTTCTGATGTTTCTTGTTCCTACATAGAATCAATTGCTTCAGTCCCTTGGACCTTGTCAGTTTTTTTCATAAATAATCTCTAGTATAACACAGACTTTTGCATCAACAAACTTAAATAGGGGACAATGCACAATGTAAAAAATTTCTGGCCTTAGTATCACTTTCTATAAGTCTCATGTTCTCTTGGGTATATTTCTCAGTAATATTGAGGACAACTAGGCCATTGTGAAATTTTGCATTTTGAATTTTGATAACCTATAATAGATAGCATTAATGTATGGAGGCTTGGAAATATATTGTCCCTTAGTAGGAGAGTAGTGGAACAATTTGGCCATGAGAATCTCTTCACAAGTTAAATTCTGGTAATCAAGATTAACTAGTAAAGCCTACTCTAATACCACTTGTTGGTGACATATATTAGCTACCACAAGAGAGAAGGGCTGAGTTGAGCTTATAATCATTATGGCAAAATAAAAATTAACATGTTGTAAAGGAAAATAAGTTAAATCAAGCAGCACATGAGATTTTTATAGTGGTTCAGGCAACCTCCCTACTCCACTCTTCCAAAAGCACACTCTATTTGTGTCTTGGGCTCCACTATCTCGCTATAGTAGAAATACGATAGTGCTTCCAACACACTTCTAGATTCCATCTCTAAGGGGTATACACATAGTGCTCCAGCACTCTTCTAGTTTCAACGAGTTCACCAGGAAACTCATTGGTTTCCAGGTCACTAGCAAACTTGATGGTTTTCTTGAGATCACCACCAACTCATAAAGTAGTTAGACTACAATAAGGTTATACAACAGATTACCTCTTTACTGGGCTGATTGTACACAGATTAAGCATAAATAAAATGGATGTTCAAATGAAGCACAATAGATATCAATACTCCAGGGATTTAATGATGAAAGCTCTTTATAAGCAAGTTATCTTTTCAACTCAATGGAGATTGAATATCGAGGAGGAGAACTTTTTCCTAAGAGAGGTTACTCATTTATGCACATTCATCTTTTCATATTTTCTTTGTTCTCTCTCTGTTCTTCCTCATTTCTTCTTCGCTGTCTCTGCACTGTCTTTATATAGATTTTGAATAATCACCCATTGAAGGCAGAGGCTTCCATTTAATTTTGAGGACCTATCTGATTTTTCTATCATTGAAAAGTCATCTTCATATTAATTTGTATTGGCTGGAAATCTTGCAATGCCGACCTTAAAGAAGATGCATTTCTAGTTTTGGCAAACATTAGACTAAAGATACTGCATAGCTAACTCTTTCATTATTTTGAAAAGATGCACATTAAACTTGAAAAGACACAACATTTGAGAGTGGAATCACTAAAAGAATGAAACTGCTTCCATTCGAATTTCTTTCCATCTTGAGCTCATTTACTTTGTCTGGAGTTAATGTGATTTGTCCCTGAGATAGTTTGTCCGGAGAGTCTAGCCAACTTTGTCCATAATAAGTAGCCTCTACTCATGTGAATATTTGTCCAAGTAAATCAACTAGGATTTGTTCGAGGAGTTCCAGTTTGTCTTAAGTTAGTGTTGGACAAATTAGCTCTAAGAAGAATCAAAAGATAGAGTAGATTACTTTGTCTAAGAAAGCACTTTGTCTATGCACATTTGTCTAAGCAGATTCATCCAAGTCCACTATGCTGCTTTTACTTTGTCTTTCACTTTGTTCATAATAAGTTATAGATGAATTCTAATGTCATGGATGATGTAAGTTGGATGCATTCCTTGTTCTGCATTTGTCTGAGACAAACTTCATCTGATAAACAAATGCTTGGTTGGTTCGACTTCATCTTTAGCACTGCATTCATCCTTGTTAAGTTTGACATCATTTGTAGTGTCTTGTAATGTTTCCGGTCTTAGATATTTCCTTAGATTGTAATACTAGCTGATTGAATTATATTTGGACACTTATAAATGCTTGGACGATATGGCTTCATATATGCTTTGTGGTTTTTGAGGCAATTTCAAAGTTTCAGTGCTATTCCTTTTCTGAGCACTCTTATTTTCTTTCAATGTAGTGGATCTTGCTTCTGATAGTCCTTGTATATGTTGTCCACTCAATTTGAATTGTTTCCTTATATATCATTTATATTTATTTCTATAATACTTAAGAAAATATCTGCCAATACCTTAAGTGTTCACTCATATGTTGTTGTTCATTATCGAAACTTAATTGTTTTGCCACATATACCATTTGGTTCAACAGCCAATTCATTTAAGATGAAGCTAAAGTTCTCGCATGGCCAAGCAACCCACGTTATACCAGTTAGTCCAGAAGTTACTCACTTTAGACAAAGTGAAGCATTTTGAATGATGCCACACCAAGATAGAGCAGTCTCATTCTGTTCAAAATTATTACATACAACTAGAATTACTTGTCTCTGACAGACAAAAGAAATAGAGACAAAGCTAGTTCATCTTGGACGCAAGGGTTACAAGTTGTGTTCGAAGTTATTATTGTTAAGTTTAACCCCTTTACTAAGCTTGATTTTGATTATGGATGAGATTAAATAACTTAGTTTTGATGATGAACAAACAAATGAGTGAAGAATTAAGGTAATAATAGGTTACTTTCCAAGTGATGTAGCGTTTATATATCAAAATAGATTAAGGAGAGTAATTGCAAGTAATAAAATATTTTAATTATAAAATAATTACATTAACCCTTCAAAGGAAGATATTTTAAAAGGAATGCTAAAATAATATTATTTAGAAATCACTCTAAAGCATATCAAAACTTGTTCAGAAACATGGCATGAAAATTCAAAAATTTAGAAGTATTAAAGAAACATCTTAAACCTCATCATAAGCGTATCAGAACCTATCAAAAACACAACATGAAACTTAGAAGAGTTCAAAAGTAAATAGACATATCTTAGAACCCCATCAAAGATAGCTCAAAACCTCCACAGAATCAAGGTGGAGCAAAATTACACTTAAGAGGTCATGCAGAAGCTTTCTCAGAATTGCAGAAATACATCAGAAGTTAAACAGAGGAACTTTCTGCACTCAAAATTTCTTCAGAAGAACCTCAAAAATAATTCTAAGTTTCAGAAATATTTCTGAACACTAATAATGAACATACAAAATTATTCAAGAAGAAAATTTTGAAGTCAAAATCCTCTCAAAAGACTTTCATAAACAAGACAGAAGGATGTCAGAAGTAAATTAAAAAATTCAATAACATCATATGTTAAACTCAATTGTCGGAGTTAAATCAGAAGAAAAATCCACAACAAAAGCTTATCAGAGACAACTCAGAATGCTCACACAATACTCAGAAGATCCTCAGATGCAACTCAGAAGGCGAATCAAAGAAAATTTTCAGAAGCAAAAATCCAATCTTCATAGGTACCTCAAAAATTTCTCAGAAGTTCAGAATATGATCGTTGACAGAAAAATTAATGCATAGAATTTCTAAGAGAATACTACCAAGAAAACACTTATCATAGATATTCCAAGAAACTACTTTAGAAATTTTGATAAGCGGTGGATCAAACGTCAGAAGTTCTGGCCATTTAACTCAGAAATTCTAAAACTTGATAGAATGCAAAAATTCGTTACCTACTCTGCCTAACAATTTGAAAATGGTGATAAAGGTTGCAATGGCTAAATCTTTTCTCAAAGCCTAGAAAAAGATGATTAAAGCAACAGATAATCAAATTCGAGAAAACACAGAAAATCATCTTATCAAGTATTCAAAAAGAGCATTCAAGATCTTCCATCATTCAACTCCAACTGCTACAATACTACCAAAACATTCAAAGCTAGATCTGCGTCAACTTCAAAAGAAGTTTGATAAATCTGATCTTATTGCATATTTTGTTCATTCATTTGAGTTTTAATTTTCCTACAAGTCTCCTAAGTAAGAGGCATTAATCTATACATTTTCATTTGAAAAAATAGTGAGTTGGTTGGTGAGGCCTGAAAACCAACAGTTTGTAAAAGTTTCTAGTTAGTTTGGAAAACTAGAAAGTTAGTTGGTAAGCTTGGAAACCAAAATGTATAAGTTAGTTGGTGAGCTTGGAAACTAATGTGTAAAAGTTTCTGGTGAGCTTGGAAAACCAGTAAGTTGTTGGTGAGCTTGTAAAACCAATAAGTGTCTAGTGGAACTTGAGTTCAGTAAAGGTGACTGACTCAAAGAAGTGGAGCAGGAACCTAGGAAGGGCCGAACCACTATAAAAATCTTTTGCATATGTGCTGTGAATTTTACTAATTTTATTATCTTTTATTTTAAGCACATCTCTCAAGTTATTAGCCAAAATCTTTGACAGCTCAATTCACCCCACATCTTGAGTTACCATCCAAATAAGGACCAACAAATGGTATTAGAGCAGGCTTCACTAGTTAATTTTTCATTGCCAGTATATTAACTTGTGAAGAGATTTAAATGGCTAGTATATTTCACAACACATCTGCTAAAGGACAATCCACTTCCAGACCTCCACTTTTTGATGGAACCAATTATGGGTATTGAAAGATGAGGATGCAAAATTTCTTGATCACCATAGATTACCAGTTCTGGCTTGTAGTTAAGAATGGAAAGAATGTTACAAACACTAAAGATAAATATACACGAGAAGATATTCAAATAGTAGCATGTGATACTAAGGCAAAGAATTGTCTCGACTGTGCACTATCTTCATTTGAATATGAAAAGATTTTTTACTGTGATTTAGCTAAGGAAATATGGGATAAACTTTAGGTAGCATATGAAGGTACAAATCGAGTAAAAGAAATGAAATTAATATTCTAGTATAGGAATATGAAGCCTTCTCCATGAAGGAGTCAGAAACTATCTCTGAAATGTTTTAAAGGTTTTAGAAATTCATCACTGGAGTGAAAAGCTTGGGAAAGAAATTTGAAAAAACCAAGTTAATTAAAAAGATCTTGAGATCTCTGTCTAGATTTTGGATGCCTAAAGTAACTACTATCTAGGAAGCAAGGATAAAATGATAGTGGAAGAACTCATGGGATCACTTATGAACCATGAAGTTTTAATGAAGCAAAAAGTTCCAGATAAATTCAAAGGCAAAAAGATTACTTTACAAGCTAATTCAAAGAATGAAGAATCTTTTAAAGAAGCCTCAATGAGTGAAGATGATGAGGATATGGCAATGATAACTAGAAGATTCAAAAATATGATCAAGAAGAAAATATTTTGAAACAACTCAAAAAGCAACAACTAGAGCAAAGAAAAGACAAAGGAGATTCCAATATGTTATAATTGCAAAAAGTCTAGACACATGAAGTTTGGCTGTCTAGAACCAGATAAAAACCAAATAGATAAGAAGAAAAGGTACAATTCTTACTTTGACAAAAAGAATATTTCTAACAATAGGAAATTTGAAAAGAAGAAGGCTATGGTTGCATGGGAAATGCTGAAGAATATGATGCAAGAAAGCTTGAGTGAAATAGAAAAAGAAAATGAAGCACAATTTAATTCACTCAACTCCAAAGAAAGAAATTAGGAGGAGCATCATATAAGAATAAGCTTTATGGCTATCCATGAAAATGAGGTAAATTCGAAACCTAAAACTTCTAATCTAGAAGAATTATTAGATGAATTATACTCAGATTTCAAAACTTTAAAAGCTAAACATAAGGAACAAAAAGAGAACTAGAAAGAACAATTTATGAATGCTCTAAATTAAGACAAGAAAATATTCAGCTCATGACTAACAAAATCCTTAACATAGAACTTGAGCAGACAAAAGTAAAAAATCATGCCCTTAGAAAAACATTGACCTTTTCTTTATTTAAACTAAAGGCAAAGAATAAAAGTAGAGAAAACCAAAGAAAAAAATAGCAATCATGGAAGAAAATTAGAACCTAAATAGAACCTGATTTGGGTACCAAAAACTATTGTTAACATAATAAATACAATAATATCTCCAGATAATAGTTTAGTAGCATCTAAAAATAATGGGTGCCAAAATATTCTACTACCAAACCACCAAGACCCATTCCTAAATGGATGCCAAAAATTATAGCTTAATCTTATTATTACAGGTGTGCTTGAGAGCCACTAGGAGTAGCAAATGATAAATTAATAGTGGTTACTCAAGAAACATGACAAGGGAGAAGGAGCTGTTCATAGAATTAAAAGCTAAAAATGGAGGAACAATTACCTTTAGAGATAATGGAAAAGGTAGAGTGGTTCGGATTAGTAAGATCAGGCAACCTCCCTCTATTACTATTTTGAATGTTTTACTAATAAAAGGATTAAAACATAATCTTTTTAAGTGTTAGTCAATTTTGTCATAATGGTTATAAGGTTGTTTTTGAATCACATATATGTTCTATAATAGATTGTTCAAATTTAGTTGTAGTACATGGTAAAAGATGTGGAAATGTGTATTTAGTATATTTGAGTGATATCCAAGTCAAATTTCTTCTTATGAATAATGAAGAATCTTTGTTGTGACATAGAAGACTAGGATATGCCAACAAGTTCATGATTAAAAGACTATACAACAAAGATCTTATTGTTGGTATACCCAAACTTAAATTTGACCAAAATGAATTGTGTAATGCTTTCCTAAAAGGAAAGCAAGTCAGAGAATCATTCAAATCTAACAAAGAAATATACACAACTAAATCACTTCAATTACTACACATGGATCTTATTGGACCAACAAGAACTAAAAGACTTGCAGGGAAATATGATGCATATGTCATTGTAGATGACTATTCTAGATTCAGTTAGATAATGTTTCTCACTTCCAAATATGAGACTTTTTAATTCTTTGAAACATTTACCAAGCGTGAATAGAATGAACAAGATTTTCATATAATAGCCATCAGAAGTGATCATGGTAGAAAATTTGAAAACCAAAAATTCATTACTTTTTGTAAAATCAATGAAATTTTGCACACATTCTTTACACCAAGAACACCTCAACAAAATGGAGTAGCTGAAAGGAAAAACGAATCCTTGCAAGAGATAGCAAGGATAATTTACCTATTCCTTTGATGAAGCCTTTGTCATTGTTGCTAGATGCAACTATTCCTCCATTTATTGGCTTCAAGTCTTTGAACAAATTCTTATTCCTAGTCATGTGTTTTGAGTAATCACTGTTCATGAATCAAGAATTGTCACACGTAGCCTTCAAACTTACCTACATTCAAAGCAAAATTTCTTCTTACCTCTTTGGTTCCCAAGTATTAGATCCAACTATATTAGCGAAATAGTGTGTGCTAAAAGATTTTGCATAATCCTTGGGTTTCTATCTTAATCTCACACCTTTTCCTAGCATCTTCTTGGCATAGCATTCATACACTTTGTTCCCAATTCTATTGCAAAAATAACAAATGTTTGGGATTCTACTTGGTGATTTATAATCCATTGGTTTCTTTACCAAAGGATGCCCTATGAACCTTCTAATGTTTAAATAGTTTTATCTTTCTTCTATGGGGTTCATACCCTTGGACCATCTAGCAAACTTTTGTGAATTTTCATCATCTGATCATTCACAACCAAGTTCCTTTTTGCTAATCTGACCAATCATTCTCATGAGCTTGGTGACTGATTCTCCTGGGTTGGAGAATTTACTCAGCATATAATTTAGTATTTCTATCTCCTTTTTCAGATCTCTTACTTCTTTCTATAGAGATAGATTTTTTCTACTAGAATGGCATTTACTTTAACAATTACATCAAAGTATCTCCTTTTTTGAGCAAATTTCTGGCCAAGTGTTTCAAACTCATTGAAGAGAGAGTTATATGATTGTTGAACTCATCAAGCTTTTCACATTTGGTACAAGTATTATTCAAACTTGAAGAGTCAAAAGTATAAGAATAGTAAGAGTTTATCTTAGCCTCCAGCTCTATTATGCATTGCTCTTTAATGGAGATTTGTTTTATTGACTTATTCTCCTTGTGAGCCATGCAGCATATTTTTGCGAAGTTCCTAACTTCCTTACACCTTTCTCATATGAACTTGAGCTTAAGGAGTCTTCATCATTCACATACATTCCTCTAGCTTGATTTGTTGGTCTCTTAAATTGTTTCTTTTCTCTCCTTTCATCTCTCTCATTCACGTTCACTTTTTCTTCATTGGGACACTTAGGAGACATGCATTCGACTCCTCCACATCTATAGCATGTGAGAAGATCTTTATTTCTTTCAGCCTTCTTCTTTTGTTGTTTATCCTTAAGGTGTTCCCTCTGTTGTTCCTTGCAAACTTTCTAAAATTTTTGATTAACATGGCCATATCATCTTCAAATTGTGATGTAGGTTCACTGTTGCTCTCCTTGGTTGCTTTGAGAGCAATACTTTTCATCTACTTTGTTGGCTTGTCTCTCTTATTTTTTATTAGCTCATGTAACATCAGTGAGCTAATGAGATCATCTACCAAAAGTGCATTTAGGTCCTTTGCTTCCCTTATCACTATGATCTTCTAGTTCTAGGATTCTAGTAGTGCTCTCAGTGTTTTCATTACTTGTTCAGAATTTAAAATTTCTTTTTCTAAGCCTTTCAAAGCGTTAGTAATTTTTGAAAAATGAGCATACATTTCTAATATGCTCTTCCCTTCTCTCATCCTAAAGTTTTCTAGTTCTCCTATCAATATATTCCTCGCGGTCCCTTTGAACTGTGAGGATCCTTCATAAATAAACACTAGCTTATACCAAATACCTTCTGCAGTAGTGCAAGAGGTTGCTCTATCAAATTCAATCGAAGATAGACCATAGAACAAAGAGTTTATAGCCATTGTATTATTTTGAATGGAGGTGGTCTCCTCTTTAGTCCATGCACCTATTCCACTTGTGGGAACGGTGACTCCTATTTCAATGGCCTTCCAAGATTCTATATCATTGGCCATAATAAATTGCTTCATCCTCAACTTTCAATAAGCGAAGTTCATTCCATCAAATGGGGGTGGTCGGACAGACGATAGCCCCTCACTGACTATTGATGAAGAGGATGATAGGTCTTCCATTGGATCACTACAAGGGTTTATGTATGTCACGCCCTGCCTTTCGAGGCGCGACATAACATTTTACACTGTATTTCACCTAAATTTGCCCACTTTTAGGGTAGGGTGCTCAAGTTCCATTTTGGAACTTGACTAATTTCATAGAAAAATGGACAAAGTATTCTTTAAATTATTAGGGTTTAACCTTTATAATTATTTATCAAATATAATAAAGCAACAATATAATTTCTAAACATATATAACCACTTGCCCATAGCCCAAGATCTTGGTAGAATCATGATGGCAATCTACATCTTTAAAATCTATTACCAAACTGATAATTAAATCATTAAGACATGTCACTACTAACCATATATTAATTTGGTTTCTTCAATATCAAATACAGCTCAATAAAAATCTATTAATTACAATTGTATATCATTAAATACAATGATACACATACAATGGGATTCTAATCTCAACATTCAATCATATCATCTAAAGGTCTTCAGTCTTTCTCATAAGTCCCTTGGTTATCCTGTCAAATAAAAAGTTAAACAAGAAGGCGTGAGTCCAGGCAACTCAATAAGTAGACAAATGTATTAAACAATAATTAATCCACCATTAGCACATTTCATATCCAATAATCGATATTCATCATTATAAATAATCACAAATGGATAGATGTTCATCAATATTACCAAACAAAGAATTTCATATTATTTCCATCCAATCAATCAAGCTCATATAGAACCAATCTTCAAATTAAATATACAACAAAGAGATATCCTCTATCCCTTACATTAGACATCCATATCAACCCAAAATATCAAATATTCCAATCTAAGGGATACTTAATATCCCTAACAAACCAAACAACCTCAATCTTAAACAAAAATGGGATATCCACTATCCCCAATCAAAACATACATGCCCAAAATTCAAACAAAAGAGATATACATTATCCCTAGCCATCCAATGGAAGCAAATGCCTACTTAGTTGGTGTAGTGCCAGTTCATCAATCCTCATCAATTCTTTGGCGGCTCACTTTTCATAGCAGCTTTTCCTCCATACTCACTTGACCCTATATACATCACATATATATCACATATTCAATTCCACTTTATTTCTTATTGAAGAAACTCATTAAACATATACATGCCATTAACCACAATGATCAAAACAAACCAGCTAGTTAAGTCCTCAACTCACCCAATTTGCCACTTAAACACTTTATAGTCAAAATCCTTTTTAACCCAAATCGGGCCTTTGTCCAAAAAATAGATGTTTATTCTCAAACAACCCAAACAAATACTAAAATAGTTTAATTCATATCTTAATCATTTTTTCCATAATTATTACTTATAAACTACCAAATTAGGGAAAAATCAATGTTCACAGATTGGGTAGAAACCCTAGCAAGCCAAATCCATGGATTATTATGCCTAGATCACTATAATCAACCCATTAATCATTCCTCTCATGCTTAATACAATATAAACTATATAATTTCACTTTAATTCTACTATTTACAACAACTCCCAAAACCCTAGTTTCCAAGAATCCTAAATTTGAATGGGGAAACTAACATACCTCAATTTTTTGGTGTAGCCACCTCCCATGGATGAGGATCTAGGCTCAAAGCTCCCATTGACACCTTCCAAATGCAAAAAGTTAGATCTTCTTCCTCCTTTCACCATTCAAATGGTTGAAACTCAGGTTGAAACACAATATCAAAGGGCTCTCTACCAAAATCAGGTAATTTCCTTGCTAAAATAGCAAGAAAATGGGCTAAATAAAATGGGTTCCAAAGCTAGGGTAGGAAGAAACAAAAAAAAATGGAAAATGGGGCAAAACAGAATGACCCCTTACTTAAAAAGTCAGATTTTTCTGGTACTCCAGCGTAATAGCAGACCCTTGCCCCACAAGGAAAAGACTTGTTGCGGCAAGGACTTTCTAGATAGGCCAAAAAATGTATTTCTAAAGCCTTTCTACAGTAGGGAAATACCTTGTTATGGCAAGGACTTACTATTTGATTTTTTGAATACTTGTCGCGGCAGGGAAAAGCTTTGCTGTGATAAGGAAATTCTGTCCCAAAATAGTGTTAGTAATTTGAGCATAACATTTATATAAAATATCCAAATTACCTGAGTTTTAAGGCATTAGAATGATAACTTCAAGGGATACAACTTTATTTTACAACTATTTCCAAATCAGCCTCCAAACATGTCAAAAACTTAAATAAAGTTGACCCATCTCATTCATCTCATTATTTTTCAGTCATCTGGAATAGTTTCAGTGTATTAATCATAACGTCCTCATATGATATCCGAATCAAGTGATTTTTCTTTCATTGGATAGATAATTTCATGATATACAACTTATATGTTGAACATTATTTTAAATTAGTATATTATATATGTCAAAATTCAATCACAATGAACCATGTTTTAATTTCAGCATTTTCATTATGTACACTTGTGCTCCTTTATTTTCTTCCAAATTTTCCACTTTTTCTCTAATATTTTATTCTTAGACTTTTAATCATTAGTTTACCATTAATTTCATGCATAATTATCCTTAGATACTTATTTAATAAATTAATTCTCACCCCAAAACTCAAGCAATAACTCATTCATTACAAGGAATTGTTCAAATTCAGAATTTATACTTATACAAACCATCAATGATCCCATTTCACATAAAAAAGTTCAAACAACATAACAATCACTTTCCACATGTCACATACATGAAAAAAATATGTTAATGCTATTTTCTACCTTGTTTGAGGTCAATTGCCAAAAATCACTTATTCAGTTCTTTGTAACCGAATTTTCTGCTATAAGTGACTCCATATGCCATTTTCATTCCAAAATGCATTCAAAAATCAAAGTAATGTTTAACACACATTACAATACATATAATGACTATTTTTTACCATTATTATTGATCGCAAATGTGCTTTTACTTAATCTCACCACTTGAGTTCTTTTCTTCTTATTGATTTTATATAACCCAAAATGATGAAATTTATAGAATTCATGGTCCAAATCTACCCATTTGCTCATGAGTAGAATTCAAACACCTTTGTTCCTCATTATACTGAAATGCAAAATTTTTTCCCTCATTCTAACACTCTAGGCAATATAATGTAGCTCGCTTTGATACCACTCATTAGTTCCAAAGCTTAGGCAAATACCCACAAGGGGAGGGGTGAATTGGCTACTTAAAATTTTCGTTGAACCCCTTTAGGATTAAACATCCCGCTAGCAAATAATTCAATTAAACAATCAATGCACAAATGAATAAGACACAAAGACTTTTATAGTGGTTCGAGTTAACACTTGTAACAAGGACAAAATGAGGAAGAAATGGAATAACATCATGGTATTGGTCGCCTTTGGAATGAATCAAATAATTCCCATTATTATTAATTTTTTTCTCAATTGATTACACTTGTCGTGTACATCAAAAAAATTATATGTTCACATCCCAGACCACAAGTGGCCCTAATTACATCTCCACAATGGAGAAAACCCTTGATTAAAAAGAAAAGTACAATGCATCTTAGAAACCCAAAAATAACATACACACTCTCTCTCAAAATAGATGTGTGCTGTCTTTGGGATCGCCGAGCACATTGCGCTGACTTGATATTTAGGAGATTACCTCAAGTCAATGGGCGGATGGGATGACACGGTTCTAGACTGGGTTGCTACACACTGGGTCAACTTAGAAGATGGGCATTTTGATCCGATTGGTTTGTCCCGGGTGGAATCAAGACTGGGTGATTTCTATTGTTTAGACTGTAAGAAACCATAAAGATAATAGGTGTTTCATGACCCAATTGGCATATCCCGGGAGGACTCAGGACCGGGTGATCTCTATTGTGTTTAGACCTGAAATTGATCAGAAGATAACAGGTAACCAAGGTTTGGTCAAGCCTTCTCTCATTGCCCATGAGAAGCTTAGGAAGAGTGGGCCAGGTTAACTGGGTTTAGCTCAGCTCTCTCAATTACCCATGAGAAGCTTAGGAAGAGTGGGCCAGGTTGACTAGGTTTGGCTGCTTTGATGAATGGTATATGCTAAGGTTTGACTTAGTGAGTCATGACTCAGTGAGTTATGACTCAGTGACTCGGTCCTAAACTTAGGCTTTTGAATGAGTTGGTGAGTGGTGGTTGCTAAGGTTTGACTTGGTGAGTCATGACTCAGTGACTCGGTCCTAGACTCAGGCTTTTGAATGAGTTAGTGAGTGGTGTTTTCCAATATCCCATGGAAAACTGCAAGCGGGCGATCTCTGTCGTTTATACTATGAGAGATCGAAGATCCAGATTACATGAATTAAGCCCAAGTACACTTTGCATTAATTAAGCCTAATCATGATTAACACTGATGATAATGATTTGCGCTAATGACGGATCTGAGTTAATTTAAGACAATGTCATTAGTTCTCTGATTTATAGGGCAAGAACAGGTTTTAACGTGTTTAGAATGTCTAATTTATTATTATCCTGTTGTCCATTGGTCATATGGGACCCACCATTACCATAACATGGGTTGGACCCATGTATGTGCCATGGTGGGCCCATGGCAGAGTGCCTTCAGGCACTAGAGAGATTACCAGTGGTCAAAGGCCACTGGTGTCAAGTGAGGCACCTGCCTCTTGAAGATTCCTTAAGCTCCTCCTCCAAGTTCCAAGAGAATTCTTCCTTTCAAAAGTTCTCTCTTCGAAAAATCTCCCCCCCCTTTTAGAAAAATGAGGGGTATTTATAGTTTTCCTCAGTATATGGGCAATTTGGGAATAAAAAAAATCTCTGCTTCGGTTTTTGGCACTTTGGGAGGCGTTGCTGCGGAGCTGAGTCCGCGCGGGGGAGTACGCCGGTCGTCGTTTTTTTCAATTGTGGACTTCGGATTACGCCCAGTTGCGGTGTTTCGATCTGACGTTGCAGCGGACCGCAGCTATTGCCTTCCAACGGTGTCGTAGCTACATCATCTTAGCTGCTGCGAAGTGCCGTAGAGCGTCCTTGCTACGGAGTTCGGGATGGCATTTTAGTTGTGGCACTCGGCGCGGCATTGCAGTCGCGGCAGTCATGCTGCTCAGGGGCATCCCTGCTGCAACATTCAGCCTGTGGCGTCTCAAGTGCATGTCAGCTGCGGCACGGTCGACACGATGACCCTCCCCACTGGCTGCGCAGTTTGGGTCTTGTTGCGCGACTTGCCCCTCTCGTCCGTCCTTTTGAGTGGAACGTCGCCTACCTGACCGCGACGTATTAAGCTTTTTGCCACTGCATGGGGTGGGCATCGCGGGTTCTTAATGCCTCCATCTGCATGAACATCCCTGGCCTCCTTCGCATGACTTGAATAAGAACGTCGTTCCTTGCTAATTGCCATCACAGCTTGCGGAGTGGAACGTCGTCAATTGTTTATTTGCTGCCATCGGCGTTGCTGAAGATGGTTGTCAGATGTCGCCGCTCGCCATAGTTCGATGCTGCCAATGGCAGGACACTGCTGCCATCGATCGCTGCCATGCTATCACCGTCCGAGAACTATGTTGCTGCTGACACTTTCGCTGGCGACGCTGTCCGGCGCCGGCTGCACAACCCGAACACCCTGTTCGTGGCTACCACAGAACAAGGGCGTCGTTATCGCTGTTATGCTTCTGCCGGCGACACTGCTCTACTCTGCCAGCACTATCCGCCGATCGGACGGCTGATCATGGCTGCCATGAAACATGGGGTGCCACATTACCTGCGTTCGTCCACGTCGGTCGTTGCCGACGCTGTTCGCTCCGCCGGCGACGCTGTCCGAATCTGTTCGCAGCTGACAGCCTCCGTGCCCCTTAGCAAGTCAAGCGTCTCTACAATGTTGCTGTCTCCACCGGACAGCGGCATGGCTATGTCTGCGATCGGCTTCGTTCGTCTGCTAGTGGGCCGAACCAACGGCGCATCAACTTCGTGTTCAGCAGCATGGCCGGTGGTGTCAACATCGTGCTCCTTGACAATGAGCGCAAGCCACGACGCCAGTGATGCAACAGGGGCTTGTTGATCGGAATGTCCACAACTACCCTTTGCGCCGCTATGATTCATTTAGTGTCCCAATAGTATGCCCCCCAACAGCCATTCGGCATGGGTAAGCATCCGGTGAGGTGTGCATGACGACGGTCGGTGCTTGTAAATCCCATAGAGTCGTGGTCATCCTCTGCAATGGCTCCTTTGCATTCTAAACCGCCCATTTGAATTTTTGCTCCTTGTGACTTTCTACTTTGAGAAATGTTTACAGGTCCTTTTCGTATTTTCATTTTCGGTGCTAGCTAGGCTCAATGGCCACTGTCGCTTGCCTATAAAGCTGCTATATGAGCGGAGACGTTGCTGCCCCTAATATGTTCTGGGTTATAACATTGCTTTGGCTTTGGGTTCCTCACTATTCTTGATAAGTTCTCTTCAGGAACTTATTTTATTTCGGCTTCACAAGGGGCGTCACGGAGCTTGGATTGCCTCCACTAATTTGGCGGTTCTTTTCGAAGGGCTCCCTTTTCGGCTTTCTGTCAACATCAATTGGAGGGTGCCAGGAGTAGGTTGGCGCTTATAACATTAGAATTCTTTGTTGTATCCTAGTGCTGTTAGGGCTTATTGCTGATTTTCCTAGCCCATACAGATTTTTTTTTGATCAGGTAAAGTCGGATGAAGTACCCATTTTCCTTGTGCATTTATCCTCACTATTATATATATTTTATTCGTCTCTCCAACTTGGTGGAGGAAAACGCCGACCTTGCACATGAACAACCAGAGGAATATTTAGCGTGTGGGCTACCGAGTGCTTGGTTGAATCACCCTAGTGGACTTCAGTCAGCGTAGTCAAGTACATGCTTGATGGACTTGATCTTGATAACCGAATAAAGCAGGCCGCCAATGGCACTGCCCAAGCGTGCTGCTGGCGGGCTCTCGATACAAAGTTTGTCGCTTGGCTCCTTACAGACTGGAGAGGTTGTTATTCAGGTGCCATCATAATGAGCTTACGCACGGTGTCCATACGCGGATGGGTGATGAACCGATGAGGCGTGACCCACATACTCCTTGGCGGGATCGTTCTAGGGAAAGTCCAAATGGTCAAGTTGATTGGAGTAGAGGCTCGCATGGGGCCCGCTGGATGTGGCTAACCATGGTTGGTTTTTTGGTGCATGGCCCATCAATTGGATAGCTAGGGAAGAGCTTATATGAATTCATGAGCTGGCTGAGTGTAGTCTAGTGATAAACCTTAGCTCTCTCTCTCTCTCTCTCTTTTTAACCTTTCTCTCTCTCATTCATTCTTAACAGATATGGACCCTCACAATAGAGTGACTTCTCTATCCCCTGTCGGTTCCATTGACTGTGTGGACTTTGGCGATTCTCCCATTAGAGCAGACGAGTTTGGCTCCATTTCTTGCGACATTGATTCAGCCTTTGTTGGAGGGCATAATGTAAATTATCACGATGAAGTAACATCGATGGAACCTACGGCAGGTAGTTCTATTCTGAATCCTCCCGCCATAGGGGTGATTCTATCATCTAATGCTACCCTTGAGCCAAATGTAAGAGTGTCAGAAGATGAATCTGAAGAGGGAGAGATCCTTGTTCCCCCACAGTTCAAAGGGGAAATCTATATTACAGCTCAGTGCCAAGGAGGAATTC
>JAYJMB010041713.1:0-23786 GCA_036873735.1 Pouteria campechiana
TAGTCCCAGAGGACAAAACCGTGCGGGCTGCGGCCCAAAGCGGACAATACCTCGGTGGGAGGCCAGGGCGTGACAATACGTAGCCTATATATAAGTAGAATGAAGATTCTTGTCTAGAGAAAAATTACAGAAAGATGCTTATCCTGAGTCCTGGTCTCATGGGACTATGTAGTAGTTGTAAAAGGTATCATATATGTATTAAGATCTAATGTAGCATAGTATTAGCTGGATAATTGGATATCTATATTAGAGTTCTCTAACATCATTTTTCCCCTAAAGAGACATGGTGAAACCTGTCTTTCTTATTTGTTTGATCTTCTGTGCATGTTTCGATACTTTCGCATGTTTATATTTGAATGGTGCTGATAAGTATGATAAATGATGCAACGTTTAGTTTTTCTGGAGCGGCACAGCAACTTCATTTCAAATGGCATTTACTCCTTTATTTATGCTTACTTTACTACCTACTTTCAGCTTTGTTGAAACAAAAAATGTGATGACTTTGCTTGGGTCATCCTTCGGTTCTATTCTGTGGACCTGGTCTCTTTGATGACTCCACTCAAGTCATCATTTGGTTCTGCTATTTGAAATCAATCTTTCTGACGACTTCACTCTGGTCGCCCTTTAGTTCTGTTCTTTGGAATTGGTTTTTCTAACAACTTTACTCTAGTCACCCTTTAATTCCGTTCTTTGGAACTGGTTTCTCTGACGACTTCACTTTGGTCGCCCTTCAGTTCCATTCTGCGAAACTAGTCTCTCTGATGACTTCATTCTATTCACCCTTCAGTTTCATTCTGTGAAACTAGTCTCTCTAAAGACTTCACTCATGTCACCCTTCAGTTTAATTCTTCAGAACTAGTAATTTTAATGACCTTTGTTTAGGCACACTCACCAGTTGGGCATATAGCGGAACCAAAAACTCCAGGGCCTTTGTTAGACGTACTCTTCGGTTGCAAGAACGAAATCAAAAACTCAATGGCCTCTGTTTATGCGCACTCACCAATTAAGCATATAAAGGAACCAGGAACTCTAGGACCTCCTGTTAGACCCTCTCGTAGGTTACAAGAACGGAACCAGAAACTCGATGACCTCTGTTTAAGTACACTTTTTGGCCGAGTGTATAGCGGGACCAAAAACTCCTTCCGGCCGGGCATGTAATAGAACCGAGAACTCCTTTTGGTCGGACATATAGTGAGACCAGAAAATCCTTCCTATCAGGCATATAATGAGACCGAAAATTCCTCTTAGTCAAGCATATAACAAGACTAGGAACTCCTTTTGACCTAGCGTATAGCAAGACCAAAAACTCTTTCTAGTCAAGTACTGAAAACTCTTTCTGGTCGGGCATGTAACAGAACCAAAACTCTTCCTGGTCAGGCGTATAGCGGGACCAAGAACTCTGGCCAAATGTATAATCAAACTAAAAACTCCTCCCGATCGGGCCATAGCTGGGGCTAGGAACTTCTGGTTAGCGATAGCTAGACCGGGAACTCCTCCTGGTCGAGTATGTAGCGAGACCAAGAACTCTTTCTAGTCAAGTCGTAGTAGGATCGGGAACTTTTCCTAGTCAGGTGTATAACGGAACCAGAAACTCCTTCTAGTCAGGGCAATAGCGGGACTAGGAACTCCTCCCAGTCAGGTCGTAGTAGGACCAGAAACTCCCCTTGATCAGTTCGTAAAGAAATCGAGAACTCCTCTTGGTCCGACATATAGCAGGACTAAGAACTCCTCCTGGTTATGTGTATAGTGGGACTAGGAACTCCTCCTAGTCATGCCGTAGTAGGACGGAGAACTCCTCTTGGTCAAGCGTATAGCGGGACCAAGAACTCCTTTTAGTCGGGACATAGTGAGACCAGAAACTCTTCCCGATTGGAACATAGTGAGACCAGAAACTCCTCCCGATTGGGCCATAGTGGGACCAAGAACTCTTCCTGGTAGGCTATATAGGAGAACCAAGAACTCCTTCTGGTTGAGCCATAGTGAGACCAGAAACTCCTCCGATCAAACCATAGTGGGACCAGGAACTCCTTCTGGTTGGGCTATAGTAGGACTAAAAACTCTTCCCGGTCGGGCCATAGTGGAACCAAGAACTCTTCCTGGTCGGGTGTATAAGGGAACCAAGAACTCTTTCTGGTCGAGCCATAGTGAGACCAGAAACTCCTCCGATCAGGCCATAGTGGGACCAGGAGCTACTTCTGCTTGGGCCATAGTGGGACTAAAAACTCTTCTCGATCAGGCCATAGTGGGACCGGGAACTCCCTCTGGCCGAGCATATAGCGAGACCAGGAACTTATTTAACTCTGTTCAAGCACATCCTTTGGTTCGATACTGTCAAACTGATCTTCTTAACCTGTTCCAATTTTCATTGGGAAAAGCACTAGCAAAGGGAGGTAACTTTAAATAAAAAAAATTCTTTTGAATAACTCATAAAAATCCATTTACTACTTTATTAAACTAGTTGTACATTAATGTGAAAGGATAAGCAAAAGAGATTTTACTGTCAATACTTTCTTAAATGCACGGCATTAAGTTCTTAAGATGTATCTTTATGGCAACATTTAATATTAGAAATAGCAGATCTGTCTTTTCACCTTTATGTGACGACCTGCAAAAAAATATTGGATCTATCTTTCACTCAACCTGCAAAAGATTGTGCGGCTCTGTTACAAGCGCGACGCGACTGCTAAAGCGGAAGTGAAAGCCGGATAGCTTGCGTTTTTATGTCGCTGAAGCGAACACGGAAGTGGGCACTAAAGCGGAAGCGGGTGCGTTCTGATGTATCTGAAGCGGATGCGGAAGTGGGCGCTAAAGCAGAAGCCGGAGCAGGATAGCCTGCATTCTGATGTTGCTCCCGCGTTTTGAGTCGCAGAAGCGGAAGCTTCCGCGTTCTGACGACAACCTGGGATTGTTGGAGGTCAGCGAGAGGTTGCAAGCTTCATGCAATTCTTAGCAACGGTTTTGGCCTGGTCCGTTGTTTTTGGGAAGCAAGGTGGCGAGGTTTGCAAAAGACGGAAGCTAAAGATGACTAACATATGACTCCTGCTTCCGGATATCAAAATTAGACAGATTAAAAATTACATAAAAATGTGTCAATGATGACTTCTATAGAATCAATTGAAAAATGACCTTTTTCTTTTTATGAGGTTAAGCCAACGTGTCCAACAAAAGTACACGCTCGATATGCTCTGAAACACATATGTGCATTAGGTCATTTAATATAGCAGAGGGGACCTATTTTATGTAATTCGAATAATGGAGATTCCCCTCTTATTTATAGAACAACAATATTAATATCTTGCGTCAGATAATCTAATAAAAGAAGAAGGTAGACAAGTGGCCATGGACGGCTGCTATACACAGGTCAGCCATTCCGCCGCCTTCTCAACAATTAAGCAGCCTTAATTTCAGAAAGAGACGAAACATCATAACATGACAAGATTCAATATTGAATGCGGCATTATCTCTATGTAGTCTATTTTAATAGGGAACGCAAAAAAATAATAAATCATCAACATGAGTCTTGCAACTAAATTGCTTCCTTCTTCTCGGCCTAATTCCTTCTGAGCACGCTGTCATCTAGCTTTGGCTAGATATTTTCAATTGAACGTCCAAGGAGTGTAATGTTTCTTGAATGGACTAGAGAGAATGATGTTGATAGAATTGAGATATCTGGATAGATAAATAAAGAAGTCGTAGAAAAAGGGGCAAGGAAGTATGCTTGCTAAAGCAAAGAGTGTACCTGACATGATTGTTTCCCTATCCAAAACGGAGAAAAAAGGTACTGCCTTCTTCTTTGACTTTATTATCTCTTATATACTCATCGGCTCATGGCCAGGAGCAAAGACACAAGGGTCTCCTGCGGTTTAATCTTGAAAATTCAGATGGTGGGCGGACGGAAGTAATCTCTTGCGAGGGATCGCATGGCCTTCTCTCTCGCGCGAGACGGGGGCATTGCTCGTAAGTAGGCAATTAGAAAGTGTGGGAGAGGGCAAGTAATGAAGCGTTTCCCACAAATAGCACTAATGTTTGAGTCATCCCCAAACAAAATACTGATGTAGCTCTCGAGGTAATCCTGTTTTGAATCTTATAAGACTAGAATAAAAGTTAGAGGACATCGGAGGTATTCCCGGTGTGAATACTCTGATGCTCGAGTCAATAAAGACTCTTTTTTGAGATGATGTAATAGTAACAAGAGCTTATATTTTGAGGTACATACCTGGATGTATTTATAGTTGAGCATAGATATGTAGCTTGTAAGCAAGTGGCTGAGGATTCTCGTCAAGGGAAGGATTCCAAAAAAATACACATCCTGAGTCCTGGTCTCATGGGACTGCATAGTAGCTGCAAAAGGTATCTCATCTGTACTAGAATCTGACATGGCGCGATGCCAGCTGGATAATTGGGTATTTGTGTTAGAGTTCTCTAACACATATATTATAAAAAACTATGTAAATAGTACAAATATCTTGATAATTATGTATAATACATGACACATAACAATAATCATAATTCATAAGATAAATAGAAATAATTGATGAATCAAAATGAAGAAATAACATTGTCCCCACAATGGGATAAAAACCAATCAATGATTACTCTCTCTACACAACGAGATTATCTACTAGAATTAACCTTATTTCAATCTTACAGATTTTTTATTATTAATAAATCCACTTTATTTGCATCACAAGTGATTCATCGACCCAATAATTAACTTTCATTTATTTTTAGTATTTCCTTAGACAATAGAAGAATGAACAATAATAATTAGAAAAACAACTAATGGAGACCAGTAAATATTGACTTGAATTAAGGATTTTTTTTCAAGAGTTGGTAAATAAATAAATAGTGTGTGAAATTCTCCTAAATTTTTCTCCAATGTCAACAATCATTATTGCTGAAACTAAGTTTTAAAACTAAAAGCAAACAAGATTATAGTGGTTCGAGCTTCTTGGCGCTCACTAGGCTACATTATCAACATGTGTAATTAAACCTTCTTTGGTTTCCAAAAATCATTAAGAACTCTTACACCACCTGATTTCTCCGAACTTACCAGATCACCAAGAACTTTTACACTACAATGTTGATTTCTCCGAGCTTACAAACAAACTCCTTACACAACTTTGCTGGAAGGATCTCTTTTTTTATTACAAAAGTCCTAAAAACTTAAATAAAGATTGTACAATATAATATCTCTTATTAGGCTGAGGTATATATATATATAATATAAGCTCCAATGTAAAGAATAAACAATAATATTATAGTGCTTTGAATTCCTTTTAAGATGGACTTGATGTAGCTTTAAGCTCTTTGATCATTGAAGCACCTTGGAGTGCATGCACTTGGAGACTTAATTGAGTTTTTTATATTGATTCATTTATAACACTTAGAACCATAGTTCTTAAAGACACAAGGTACACTAAAGTGCAAAAGGGTTCTGAAGCCTTGGCACAAGGTGCACAAGTGAGATGTGTGCCCAAACAAAGCAAAGTGCACATTTTATAAAAATTATAAAAATAATTATAATACCATAAATATATAAAAATTAAATTTAAATGAGTAACATAATAACAATACAAAAAGGATACGGAGACCAAAAGAACCTGTCTTCTACAAAAGCAACATCTCTGCTACCTACAACATGCAATACCCATATACATGCAATTCGACAAAAACAGTCAGCAGAATCATTACGTAAAGGAAAAAAAAAAACCGCAGTTACGGTCGTCACAAGGCCAAAGGGAATTTGTGAGTTGCATTTCACGTTTTGGCCTCTCTGTTGAGAAAGGCCAGAGTCGAATTAAGGCTTTCAATTCCGACGTAAAAAAGTGAAAACCATAAAATACTATATAGTACAAGTCGTAATAAATAACGGAAATGCGAGACAAGAGATCATGGTAAGAGGGTTAGCTACGTTGTATCCAATTACATCAGCTCACTTACTTGTCGGCTGGAGCAACGCTTTTTACTTTTTCTTTTAGAAATCTATTGTTTGTTGGTGGCAAGTAGGGAGCCACGGATGGGTTTCTTCAGGGATGGATGATGGAAAGCAGGGAGCATTTTTCCAGGGTTGCTGTTGGCAGCAGAAGTGTTTTTCCATGTAAAGTAACCAGAAGCGTCTTGCTTTGCTGTTAATCAGAAGGCGCAGTAGGCGTGCTCCTCTCGTCTTAATAACAGGCGCATAAAAGGTGCGCGCGCTTCGGATGCGCCTAACACTGTCTTGCGCCTAAGCGCACCTTTAACAATTATACTTAGAACCCCTCGTGCTTTTTCCTCCTCTTCAATAGATTTTTTATTTATAAGTTTCAAAGAAGCTTTTGAATGTTTGAAAAAGGACCGTTGAAATCTAATCATTAAAACGTTACATTAGTTTTCAGATTGTTATTCCTATGAACCTCTGTAGATGTAACCTATCTTCTGTAGAAGAACTCTGTTGTAGATGTAACCTTTCTTTTGTAGAAGAACTCTGTTGACGATCGCATCCCTAAAGAACTATGTAGATCTCCTCTTTCCATACTTTGTACAGTCATTACAGTGAGTTCTACAGACTTCTGTAAAGTCTTAATAGACCTCTGAAAGTCATGACTTAGAGCAACCATTAGACAACAATGATACAAACTTCTGTAGCCTTGGGGTCTCCTTTGTAGCTATCTTCTGTCAATCTGAAACTTAAAAGTGTTGTTCTAGTGGCCCCAATAGACCTATATAGCCGAACTTATCTCCTGTGAGCCTCATCTATTACTCAAAATTTTATCACAACTTCATTAACTTAAGTTCAAATCATTTTATAAGTTTTGTTATCATCAAAACTGTATACCAAAACTCAACAATTATGTCCAGCATTCATACATAAAAAAAGGATAAATCTTTTTCCTGCAATTAATTTTTGCAAGCAGTGGAACCATTTCATCTGGTTTGATCACCGGTTTCCACGGTTCAAAACGCACTGGTTCGGAACCGTAGCCAATCGATCCACTAAGCCAGTTCCCGGTTGGACCGGTAGCCAGCCCGGTCCCCTTTCTATAACACCGACTGCAACAATTGAATTTAGCTCGACATGTCCATGCAGTTTCCATTCCTGTGCGTAGATATCAAAGAAATTTTTAGCTAGATCTCGGGTCGACAACTGCTGAATCAATCTGGTTGGTTCTTCTAGCAAGCACACCCTCAGCGGGAACCTCAAATGAGAATGGTAATTTCCTTTCCCATTCTCACTTTATAGTAAAATGCCATTTACTGTAGGCCTCCAGCAAGTAGCCAATCAGAACGCTGAATACGCCCTTCTTTCCATCCAAGATGAACTGCCCTCATCATCGCGCATATTACGGAGTAGGCACGTTGGTTGGCAATAACCATGCTGCTCCTGGGTTCTTAAAGATTTTGCCATCAGAATAGTAATCATTATTTGTACATCGATTGATTCTAAACCCCATTTCTACTGTTTAAGTGGCCCAGCCTAAATTATTGCTAAGCCTTTGTATTTACACTACATTAAACCGAAAATAAGCAGAATTCTCATGCACATCATGTGGCAGATTCTACATACATAAGGTCTTAGAAAAACTCTATAAGATGCCCCTAAACCCTAAACATCCATAATCATACAACACAACTATTCATACTTCGGCTATAAGCCACTCCTGTGAAATGCTGGCATCAAATGCATTCGAAATTTAACATTTATTACAAATACATGGGTCAATGAAAACCATACTGTACAGGTGGAATTGTACCCGCAGATTCCCACCAGCACCAGTGCTCCATCATGAGATCAGGCTTCTAAGAAAATCTCAAGATCATGTTGCCAGGTCTGCGACTCTGCGGTCGAATGTTGAAATCAATACCACAGCATCAATTGGCACCATCAGCTAATCATCTAATTCAATCAGATGTGCTCGTTTTTCTGCTGCTTGCTTCCTTATAAAGATACCCCACCTGAGCAGGGCCTTGATTTTCAGCCAACCGACAACAGCTTTTCCAGTCGGCCTGCTGCGGTCCTCATCAAAGCCATAGTTTGGCAATGGTGAAGGCAAAGGCATGTAAGATGAGTACGGATAGCCCTCATCAGATGCATTAACAGTGGTGCCTCCCATGCTAAAGATACGAAGCATGTGCTGCATGTCTTCATTTTCAAGCATCTCATGGCTTCTCATACGGATCTCTTCCTCAGAGAAGAACTCATCAACTCCTCTACCGTCATGGTGGTGGGACCAATCATCATATGAATTGAGATTTGACTGCTGGATGGACGGCCCCACTGACTGGAATCCCAGGCTGGATGATTGCAATGGGCCCAATGCCAGCCCTGCTGAGTTGTCATTAGCTATGATTTGAGTTTGGTGGGATGGACGGATTAGCTGGTTTTGGTGCACAGAGGCACTGCCAGGGAACTGGATTTCATCATTGGAAGGCTTAGACTCCATTGCATATCTGTCTGCAGTGTTTTCACCATACCCCGCACCTCCTGTAGAAAGCAGATGACTGATCAGTAAAGTATTCTCACCATACCCCATGCTGCAAATGTGACTGTTGATAATTATAATGGTTAATAGAAAATGGTGAGCATGAGAAAGAAACACAGATCTGAATTTTGCCCAACATTTTAGCAATCAACCATTACCTGGAGTATGACCTCAGGTCACATGGGAATAGCATGGAACACCGTAGATGTTAAAATCACAAACATGACAGATGGTCAGCATCAATGATCTGGTTGGCCAGTAAACTGCACAGACAATACACATCTGACCATCAAGAAGCCCTGGGTTTTGTTGGTTCAGGGGGCCAACGTATGATGAGCTTACCATTTTTTTAAGGCCACTAATGATATGGAGGCTAATGCCAATACGATTCTTTTATGCTATTGGCCATCCTCATGACTGCCTGCTAGATCAACAGTCCTAATCACCTCATGTTTAGCGTGTGCTATTGGGATAATCGGCACATTACAACCTTTACAAACAAGCCTAGTGCCGATTTATATTGAATACTTAGAACACAAAACACAAGGGAACCAGTTGAGTGTTGAGGTATCATAAACTCACCTGCAGCAGCTAACCCTGATCCCACTGAAACCAGTTCAGCAGGAATGGAGACAGGTAACACTGGTAGAGACTCGTGCTGATCAGAGGAGGCAGAATATTCCACAGAGTCTTTGGGAACTTCAGTTCGGAAAGTATTTGAACTCCTGCTATCTTTAAAATTCAAAAGTGATCTGCCATCATATTCAACAACTTGCATCCAATTATCATATGCTTTTTTCACCAACGTGTCCACAAAGACCTGCCAACATAAGTAAATAGCATGTTAACAGACTTGTTACATTTTTACTCAGGAAATACATATACTTCTAAGCCACATGAATTCTGTGCCATGAAATGTGTGGGAGATCAAGCCTTGCATTTGGTAGGCATCATAATGTTAAACATGCATATTCAATTATTTCATCATTTCCTTTCTGTTTTGTCATCATCCTTATCATAATTGGGGTGAGCTACAAAACTAATTGAATGTCATCTTGCTCTATCATTGATCACATCCCAGTTTAACATTAGATCTGCAAGTCGTCTTTAATTAATAGCCCACACCCTTTGGGACTTCACCCTTTCCCTTTTGAAGCCTTGAACTGACCTAAATCATTCCTAGCTGGGGCAGTTCTTGGATTCTACTCCACACAGCCAACCATCCAAGCCAACTCTCCATCATTTAAAAACCTGTTGATGGTAATTCAAAGTTCATCTACTACATAATTCTGTCATTACTTTTTTATATGAATGGATAATTTTATCAAAAAATACACGAGGTTTCCCAACATAAAACCTCAGAAGCAGCAAAAATTGGCTCTACGGAAAGACAACCCTACAACAAAAGAAGCGGATAGGCCAGGAACACAACAGGGGTTAGAATAAAACAAGAATTAATTGCAGACAGGACTGATTCCAATGAAGAAACCTTCCCAGAACAAATGAAATTGCTGCCCTCCAACCATAATTCTGTCTCATCAGTTATCATACATAAATCCCAGCATCCGTCACATGACTACCTGATATGACGGATCCTGTCGAGATGGGAAAAGAGAATTTGTGAAGGTGAAGAGAGAATTTGAGAAAAAAAGAGAAGAATAAGGATATATATATAGATAGATAGAGAGAGAGAGAGAGAGAGAGAGAACGAAATTTTCTGTAACTTCAATTAACTGAAAAATGTTTAAAATCTAATACAAGTTATCCTAATTATAGCGATAAAGCACCCAAAATTATAGTTATACCTAAAGAAAAAATAATAAAATAATCCCCAAAAATATGAATTACATATAAACCCAAATCAATTGTTCCAAATGAAATATATGCAAAAATAGATAAACCCAAAAATCTATGCTTGTGCTTAAAATAAATATGAATAGAAACTTCATCAATAGCACTTAATAATATAAACAACACTAAGAAATAATTATCAAAATAAAATTTGTTCTTATCTTTAGATTCCTGAATTATTCACCCCAGACAAAGAAATCACAAGTTTTTTCAACTACTACGTCCATAAAATTCAATAATCTCAAACATGTCCAGCCTGTATTTTATTTGACAATCCTATCTTTCTTTCACAATGTAACCTAGAGGTTAGAGGCAGCACCAAAAGCATAATTTAGAGGCATATAACTTGGAACGTCTAGCATTGTGCTGAGATACAGGCAGTAATTTGCACTGTTCATGATTAAATCTTAAGATATTGCAGGACCTTCTTCTAACCTCATTCAACAAAAATTAAACCAAACCTGGGCAGCTCATATTTACAGATGTAAACATGAACAGATGCACGTGTTATTAGTAGAATGCATGTATTAGTCTCCACCAATTGAAACAGCCAGTAGAATGTATCCTGGGAAAAACTCCCAGTTAATCTGTTAAAATATGCTCCATGATATCTACCTTCTGACTGTCAGAAAGAGTCTCCACAGAGTAATACAATCCATTTGCAATAAGGCCACTTAATTCATATATATTGTTGAAAACAGCACCAACATTCCTGCTGTCATCAGGGTAGTACACATAAAGCTTCCCACTCAGAGCACAGGTCTTTGCATGATCTACAAGGACTTCCCACATCTTATTTGACATGCCACTTCCAAGGACCTGTGGTAATCAGATACAAAATGTCAAAACAAGCATAAATTACAGAATAATCATTGGATATAGGCTTTTGTATCTTACACGTCGCAATCTTTGGGCATCTCTGACCACAAGCTGAAGAAAGTCTTCAACTGTGTAAATTCCAGCCTTATTCAACCTTTTGTGGAAAGATCCATCCTTCCCAATCTTTTCCAATCTCCACACATCATCATCGAGTGCAGGAGGATAGTGCTTCTTGTATACTGTAAAGACCAAAAGCAGTGTTGATAAGCCAGTTCAAGCAGCAAGACATGACAAATGCAATGGCTAGCATGCACCAGGTAGAAACTAGAACCCTAATACCACTCTATAGACATGGAAAATCTGAAAGAACCCATCATTCATCATCTGGACCTCACTATCCTTCCTCAGAAACTATGAAGGCCCAAAATGACTAGCCGTACCCTGAAAATCAGGATATTGCCTATCAGGTGCACACATGTATAAAAGGGAAGGTGGTTATGAACAACTGGATATAGCTTTGTGTTGAACATGCATGTGACCATCCTGTGATTTTCAAATAATAGCACACATGGTGGCAGAGACAACCAGATTTAGAGACTGGATATTGTGCATATGCAAGCCATCAGCATATATCATTTAAGTAAGATTCAAAATGCTACTCCCACATATGGCCAAAGCAGCACTGAGCAACACTGGTGGGATGCACCAAACTTACATTCGCCTCGATGATCCTTGACAGTGAAAGATTCTGTTTTCGCTTCACGGATGCGAATTGCCTCACAGAAGCCTGAGGCAACTCTTAGGCCAAGCCTAAATTTTCTGCTTCGTACCCAGCTAGAGTTATCAGTAAATGTGAAATCTCCAAGGGTCCCCACACCTTCCTTCAAGGACAACTGCAAGTCCCCAGTAAGCAGTGGTCTCTTTCCTTCACGCTCTTTAACCACTTGACAATCGAAATCTTCTTGAGTCCAAGTTTCATCATCTTCACTGTTAAAGTCACCTTCAAGGACAACAACATCCAGTTTCACAGATGACTCTGGCCCTGATGTTACTACATGGCTAGTGTTCGCATCCAACAGAACTACATGAACAGAAGCACCCTGTTCCCCTTCTACTTTGCCTCCAGTAAAAATAGGAAGTGACAATCTTGACTGAAAATGCAATTGTAGGTTTCTTCCATCAGGCCCTTCTATTTGTTTTGGGGAAGACCTGTGTTTTGCTGAGAATTAGATGGACAATCCATGTATAGCTTGCAAGATAAGCAGGAAACATAGTTCAAGAATTAGAAGAGAGCAGATCTTCCAAAGAAATAACAAAGTTGTGAACTGTAAGAAATCTAATATATCAAAAGAGAACTTACCTTTTATTGACACAAATCAAAAGCCACCAGGTTAATTGATTAAAGATATAACTAAGCCAAGCTAAACTGATGATCTGAAGCAGGCAACAATCAAGTATACATGCATCCAATCCCTAAAGATGTGACAATTTAATTTAACACCCACTTAGCTAAGAAGAGAGTCCGCATCAACTTCTCACCATCAGTATACTAGTGCATTGACGTCAAAGACTGTCTTATAACTCATACACAACTCAATCTTAGGAGACATTTGCAGGTCCATAACATAGACAGCAACTAAATTTATCTCTGAATATGCCAAAGCAGGTTTTCAGATTGCTATTAATCACTATGCAGTATAGGATTAGCTGATTAGGTCATTCATACTGTTACTTGAATGCCTAGTAGAAATGTGACAGTCAATCAAAAACATACTATAATCTATTCATATATACAAATAGTTGTTATTCTACATGATAAATGATGAATAATTGTATTTCATATCCTGCATGTGCACATCAGCTACGTATTCAAATTTGTTCTAGTTTTTATGTTCAATGATGATTAATATTCCATAACCAGCATGCGTGACCTTAAATTGTGCATGCCAACTTAATAAACATAAGTGGAAGGTTTAGATGATGATGAAAATGATTACGGTGCTAACTATTACATACAAAAAAACCAACACCAACCACCGAAGTGAATTGATGATATCATTCTGTTTGGGCCCACCTCAATAATTATATGAAATATAATCTAACCATAGTATATAACATTATCTATTTAGTTAAGATACTAGAACTCATTTTGATAGGAGTCCTATGTGGGTCATGCCCTTTTAAAAAGCACAAGAACGTATGTAAAATTCAAAAATCATTTGAATCTATTCACTCAAGCATTAGAATACTGTAAAATCCTATACAATCATTATTTCAAACAGGAATACTTTATAAGGTTCAAATGTTTAATTAAAATGCTGTGGATCCCTCTAATAATCAAACAATTTTAATGAGTTTATATTCATATTTAAATGATTTTAATTTTGTCACCGACATAAGTCATTAATCCAAATGATTTTTAGGTTCCTAGCTAAGCAGATAACAATAATTAATGATTCAGTCAAATTTAATGTAATCATCGATGTGGGCCCAAACCAAAAGATACCACCAATTCACTTCAAAGCTATAATCACCACCGATGTATGTATGCATATAGAGTTCCACTGTAATGAAACTGGTTCCACCAAAGTACTTGTGTGGAACCTATCCATTTGAGCCGATATTAATGATTATATAAAATCCAATCCAATCATCATATTTAGCATCATTTGTTAAACTAGGAACCAAAAACCATTTTGATCAAAGTATTGTGTGGATCAAACCCCTTTAAAAAGTATAAAATGATGCTTAAAATTACTTAGATTCATTCACTGAAGCATTAAAATGCTATAAAAAATCATAGAATTATTTATCTAGATGGGATGAACACTTCCAAAGATATAGTTGGTTAATTAAAAGCAATAAAATTGATGTAACAATCAAACAATTTTAATGAGTTAATATTCACCCTTAAATGATTTCAACTTTTGTGGCTCATGTAAGTCATTGATGTTGATGATCTTTGGGTTCCTATCTATACAAGTGATGGTAAGATTGATGATTGGGTAAATTTTATACAATTATTAAAGTGAGCCCAAAAAGAGATATACAATTGAAGTACTTTGCTGGAACTGATAAAATTTTCATGTGAAACAGGTTTCACCATGTAATCCCTTAAGTTCTCATGCACCATGATGTTTCAATGAAATATCCAACCATCATACTTGGAATCATTTATTTCATCAAGATATCAAAAATCGTCTCAATAGGAAACAAATATGGCCCACAACACATGTAAAATCATAAGAATGCTTGAAATATGTTTTTGACTGTTATGGCCCACATAGGGTTCTAATCAAAATGAGTTTTTAGATCTTGACAAAATAAATGGTTCCAAACATGATGGTTGGCCTGGAATTAATTGAAATATTACAATGTAGACAAACAGAGTATAATATCAAATTGATATATAATATAATGCTTTGATACCTAATAAATGTAGAACAAGAATTTCCAATGTAGAATGAGAGGGAGATGACTTTGGAAGGAGAAGAATAGAATTAGGGGGAGAAAAGATACTCTAAACTTAGCTTTTAATAACCAAGCAAACTGCAACCACTAATACAAGCAAATCTATTTATAAAGACTCAAAAGTAAAATAAACTCCTAAGTTTACACTAAGGGTGTGTTTGGAAATGAAGAAAAAAAGGGTAGAAAACTTTTCCACCTTTCCCACTCTATTTTACACACCTTTTATGTGATTTGACATCTTAACCACCCAGTAACTCTACTTTTCTCCATTATTACCTATATTTTCAATCATTATTTCATATATTTCCATACAAAAAGCCTACCTATTTTGTCTTTATTCATTTTATTTTTAATCATTATCCTCTATTATATAACATCACCCCCTCTCTTTTCTTTCACTTGTCCATCTTCCTTTTTTCCCTGCATCTTTTCCCCATTCCCAAATGCAGCCTAAATAAGAAATCTACATAAAATAATAAAAAAAATTAATATAAATTATCCATCAGAAGTTGCCTTGATTTTGAACCCTTGATGTTGACATCAAACCCTAAATGAAATGTTTAAATGTTCACAATTCCTAAAAACATGCACAATAAACTAAACCTAAATGACTACTCTACAGTTAAATAAATGCATCAAATGTAGCACATTGCTCCTACAATATTTTCAACCATTGATGTCTATATCAAACCCCAAATAGACAATTAAAATATCTAAAAATTTCAAATATGCATGAAATAAATAAACCCAAATGACTACTCTGTGCCTAAATAATGCATCAAGTGTAGCACATTGCTCTTAGTGTTTTACATCATCTATCCTCAATCCTAAACATTGAAGATGAAAATCAGTAAGATTAACTACTTGCGAGACCCATGTTACTATAATTGTCGGATGGGATTCTAAACATGAACTGAATTTAAGAGTTATAAGTTTATTTCTCTCATCAAACCAGGTGGAAACCATCAGTATAAAATTGAAAATATAAAAAAAGAAAAGTAGGCCAAAACACGTGAGATCATTTAGTTTTATCTACGGGGAATATTCTGTGTTTGTGCTTTCATCTTTTGCATCAACCAAGAGAACAGAATAGAATTGATGATAACCATTATAATCATTAAACATTTTAGAAAGTGGAGTCCACCTACATAAATTTGCCGTATCAGCAAATGGGAAATAAGGATGCTGCATATGCAAATTACCTAGGCATATGGGCAGCTTAACCTTGAAATGCAATAATCTTTAGAGATGCATATAGCATAAGGATGCTTCCATTCATGTCATCTGTGCATCTTATGCTCATGTTTTTTATAAAATGCCTAGAATCAAAAAAACGGTCATGTTGCAAGCACTGCATGGACATGGTTTGTGCATTATATGAACGTGCGGACATCATGTGCAGCCTTTAAAAGATGGTATCCATTTTCCAAGGATGCATGTCATAAAAGTGTATCACAGGAGTAATGAATTGAGCATGGAGATATTGCTTATCGTATATCCATGTTCTCAATGCAAACAGGTGTGCCTTGAGCACAAGGCTCCCACAAGATGTATGCAGCCTTATCCGATTTTCTGGAGATAAAATTTCCATTACTCCAACACCCATGCTGCTAAGGACGCATGAGGTAAGCTTTAGTGTAAAATCAGATGACATCCTCTATGCATGCTTTCAATACATTATTGTGAAAAACTGCAAGCTTTTGATGCCTGGATGTACGCCATTTCATGCAAGTGATTGTTCCTGACTTGCCTACGCCACGCCAAAAAGAATACACATCAAGCCACAGGGCATCTCCAGCATTAGAGTATTTTTAAGTATACAGTATGCATCTCTCGGAGGCAATGAACCTCCAATGTTAAGGTGTGCATCTGTACAAACGCATACTGGCTCAGCCTTTACATGGCATGCAGTCAATGTGTTTAAACCTTGAAATTGAAATAACCCTAGAATTCAAAATTCAACAGTCTCACATCATTATATCAAATGTAATTAATGAATTTGGGCCTCATGTTCATTTTTTGAACTATATTTTTAGATAATAACATCAAAACAATAACAAATTTTTAAGAGCAAAAATCTTGAAAAGCAATATGGCCATAGTATTACTTCCATTCTCAAGCCATCAATATGCTCTCCTTATTCAGTTTGTAATCCTCCTTCCCTTTCTTCCAGTTGATGATAAGATATCAACTCTCATTATAAATGACCTTCTAAATATAAACCCTTCAAATAATAAACTTTAATGACAACTTACAAATAGATCTTCATAAAATTTACAACTTGTCAATACAAATGCAAATGATAATTGTGTCGGTGAGAATACCAAGCCAGATGTAGACAACCTATAATTAGATTATGCAACTTTAAAAGGAAGTGGTTGGCAAATTTGAATGACAATCCATGCACCCACACGTCACATACCCACCCCCAACAAGCATGCACAAACATAACAAAACATGCAGACCCCTGCACAGGCATGCACCATCACACCTGCACAAGCAATAAAACTTAAAAATATGCAACCAATGTCTTACAAATTATAAGTGGTGAAGCAAAGTTAGAGATATAATTCCTAATACTTTAGCATTACATGCCAAGAGAGCCACATACCTTTTACCAAGCCTTGCAGGGCCTAATTTTGCTAATGCACGCTCAACTTCTTCACTAACCTGTTTATGCATTCAAAGACAGCACAAACTGATGAGATAAAATAAACAGCCCAAAACAAGAAATAAAGATAGAGTCAAATAAGCAAGCAATAATTTGCATCAATTCTCATCACAGGATCCATTAGGAAATTCTCCCAATAAATGTGAACCTTGTCAACACCCACATATACATTCATGCAACTAGGTAAATGATTCATTAAAATAATTTCATTGGCCTTCTGTAATGTTTGAATTAAATCCCTATCAAACTTGGTATCAAAAATTCAGCCTAGATCACAAAAATTATCATGACTAAAGATCTATATTGGACAAACCTGTCGAAAAGGTGTAAAACAAAAATTAGTTAAAACCAGCCCTACTAAGTTGGGAAATGGTCACAAGTTTGGCATAACCTATTGTCTAGTCATAAGGAAAATTTTCGATAGATAAATTTCTGGCAACAATCATTTGCTTGTAATAAATAATAGCCATTCTCAAGAATTACCTACAGTATGGCTCTACAAGAGTATCTAACTATGATGATTTTTAAGATCTTGGAAAAATTAGTGATGCCAAGTCTTATAACTAGAGCACATCTCACTCGAGCATTACAGATGATCTGAAACAAAGCATCCACAAAAATGTTTCTGTCAAATAAAATCCCATGCATATATGGGAAATGATTCTATGCAAACATTAGAATAGAGAATCCTACACATTTTTTTCCATATAAGTCCATGACGCATTTATTAAATTACTCATAAGAGGTGGCCTGGCAGTCTTTAGCTATGGCCCCAAAGATACTCTAATCAGATATTCATGCTGTCACCCCAGTCAGATATTTGTGCAGACCATAGCACAAGAAACAGTTCCAAGAGAACATCAACTTTCAGTTTGGCCATTTTGAAAGTTGAGTTCAGCCTTAATTCAATTAACAGTTTCTGTTTATCTTACTGATAGTGCAACTGCTACAGTCAACATATTTTTCTAATCATTGTAAGTTTTTATCATAAATCCAAGATACTGATGGAGAATCTGTTAATCAGCTATCACAAATGCATCATGATAGACCTATGCACAAATACATATGTGAAGCCTTGGGAAAAAATTTTAAGGGTCCACAACACAAGATGATGCCTGCACCAATACACACCAATGGAGAGAATTTGTTTTTCTCCTTCTAACTAGTTCAAAGGTGGATTGAACCATTAATTATATATTTCACAATTCACACCCAGGGAAAACTTCAAATCAATATGAAATCCTTCCCAACATTTTTTATTAGTATGATAGCATGACCAAAAAAGGATCGCATAAATGAGCTGTGCTCTTCATACATGTTTACACAAATCCACAAACTCTTAAGAAATGAGCTCCCTCTGTACATGGCATGTTGCGCACATCCAAATCCATATAAATTATAAAAATTAAATTCAAAAGCATGCAAATGATGAGATGATGCCACCCTTCAAACGACCCCCCGCCCCCAACTAAGCATTAAATGACAAGAAAGCAGATCTTACGAGGCTTAGAACTCTTCCACGAAGAAAGTGAACTCTCAACCAGATGGGGATGAAAATATCCCTAAAGCTAATTGTTTGAAAGCATTTACATCATAAAACACCCTACGGCATGCATAGAACTCATAGTAGCATGCTGATATTAAGTATGAACCAAACTGGGCATTTAAAACAAATAACAAAATGTCAGCTACATTGATCATGAAAGTTAACTGTAACCATAAGGATAGTTTGGTGAGTGGGAAAAGAGATGAAAATCTCTTTTCCTCTTTTTTCCTAACAACCCTAATTCTTTTCTTATTACTATCCATATTTTCAATCATTAGCCCTATCGTTTTATTCAAAAAGTCTATTTATCTTTTTTTTATTTACTTTGTTTTCAATCATTACACCTTATCCTATCACATAGTTTCCTTCTTTTTCTGCCACATTTCTAGACATCACTTTTTTCATTCATTACACTATATCCCATCCCCTCGTTTACTTCTTTTTCCTCCACTTTTCCAGATTTCACTTCTTTCTCCACTTTTCTGACCCTAAATGTTTTAAAAGGTACATCTAGAGCATCTTGAATAGATAAAACATCCCCTCGTTTACTTCTTTTTCCTCCACTTTTCCAGATTTCACTTCTTTCTCCACTTTTCCGACCCTAAATGTTTTAAAAGGTACATCTAGAGCATCTTGAATAGATAAAACACAAAATCACCACAAAAGCTCAAGTGTTCAATGATAACATTCCCTACATTCACCAAGAAAAGGATGCCAGCAAGGTCATTTATCTTACAACTCTACGGAGAATAGGCTCCAGTGATGAGCAAAGCTTTTGTAGACTATCCACCTTGAGGGCTTCAACAATGACACTGTACCAAAAGGTTCAAGGTAAAACAGAAATTTAGATGATCATTATGAAGAATCAAGGTTTGTCATGATAGCCACAAAAATTATAAAATAAAATAAAACCTTAAGAGACAATCCAAATAACTAGGCATAACTTGTTGTCAGAGCAAGAACAGCATCTCCAGTGCAATCATATAGAAAAATTATCCAAAACTATGGCATTGTTAGCATGATATGAAACAGGCTTATGACAAAACACAATACCCTAAGAGGAGATTCAAGGTGGTGAAAATAAAAATAATGAAGAAGAGAAACAAGGAGCAAGTGGGTTAAAGAGCACCTTGGCACCCCTTTATATCGTTCAAAAAGTTCGAATACGAAGACAAGAGAAGAAAATGAAAGGTCGTAAAAGCACAAAAATATGTGGACCCAGTTCAAACAAACAAAAAAAAAAAAAAGGATGATCTTCATTACTAAAAAATTCATACCATAATCATCTAAAAGGGATGAAATCTATTCAATTAAACAGTAAGTGATCCTTTATTTCGCTAGGGCATGATGAAATTACATTTCACAGAGAGAAAACTTCAAACTAAGATGTATCGGCTACAAGAGGTCATCACTCAATGAGTAGAACAGATAAGTTCCCCAGGAATCTATAATTCGATTCTTAATACAACCACCAAAATAGAATTTGCCCAATCCAACTAAAGTTTCATGGAGAGTTAAATAAACCAGGACAAGCTCACAGGCATGCTGATAGATTGCCTTCGCGTGCTGATAGATAGCCTCAACAGTACGGGTGTGGAGTTATCGTCCATGCCATTCTACTCAGGACTCGAGTCATGTATTCACGATTTGCAACTTGTACAAACTAGACAACAATAAGACAACTGAAGTCACCTAAGAGGATTCAACAATAGTAACTGAAGAGACCAATCATCCCACATGCAAAACCATCTTTTGGTCCGCCATCAGGTGGGGTCCGCTGTGAACACATCCTTGCCAGCTAATTCAGCTAATATGCTAAGGCCACAGTTGAAATCTCATGAGTACGGGATGTTTGTCGCCCATTCTTCTACAACAATCCACTTTCTTCGAACAAGTCCAATTTACAGGGCGTAGCGCATCCACACCCCGACCAACGGTCCGGATCACCAGCAGAGAGCACTCATCCGCGCATGCAATTCAGAACCCCCGCTGAGACAGTCGCCCTAGCACTTCAAAACAAATCAAAACCAAGAAGAAGAAGGGAGGGGAAAAGGAAAGAAAAGAAGAGAAAAATCACCTCGCCAGTGCCGGAACCTTCTGTTTCTTCGCATCCTGCTGCCGATCTTCGGCATCGCTAGCATCCAGCTCTCGTTTCTCCCTCGTCATCGTGTTCATCCGATCAAGAAACCCTTTCGTCCGCTGTTGCATTCTCCAAAAAAAACCCTCATTCCGAGACCCGAACCAAAATCCCCAAAACAGAGAGCGAAGTTGCTCCTTGACAAACCGACCTAACGAGACTCTTCTCAGAACGAGAGATAGGGCAGAGTAGCAAAGGCGATGATACACGACTGTTCGACTGTAACTCCGACTAGAAAGCGGGAGTGGGCCGCAACCACCAAGTCTCTTCTCTGCGGCGGTTTTTGCCGCTGCTGCAGCTGGTGCGCCTGTGGCTGAGGTAGTTCGTTGGTTTTATCCTTGGACTGACGGATTACACAGCGAGCACCTTTCTTTTCTCCCGTTTTCAAATGGACGGTCCGTAATCAATCGCGGTTAGATCGTGGCCATTGCCCAAGACCAAGTGTTCGAAGCTTAGTCATTTTTTGGAACTTTCCTCAACTGGCCTTTCCCACCAAACCAACGAGGTGAATGCGTTGTATGATGGAGTTCCGGGGTTTGAAGAAAAGATTGATAGTCCCAGTAGTATAAAACTTTATAGATATGCGGGACGCAAACCTTGATGTTTTGTTCGGTCCGTTGCTTTCGCAGAATGTATTGCTTGCACCTAAGGTTTGGATTAAAAAGGCTTTATGATATTTACGAGACGTGTCGTCTCGGAAAGCCGCACGAATCAATGTGCATATCCCAAGTCAGGAGTATAGTTTGGTAGCCCAGACAGCGACCCGTGATTCATATTATTTGGTGAAAGTGAAACTGCTACACTACCCCACCTCATTTCATACCAAGACTCTTTCAGCTTCGTAATATTTAGGTGGCGTAAATTGATTGGCCTTGTGACGACATTTAATGTAAATCTATGCAAGCGAGGCTAAATTCAGTCTTGACATGTATTCTAAGTTCTAACAGTGCTGTGACTTTATTTAATTGGGTTTGAAGGGTCGGATTTGAGCAGCAGCAATTCCTTTCGACTGTTTTGATAAATGCTTGCAGCGTTGTACTAAGCTAGACCGTAAGCGTGTTTAATGGATGGATCGCGTTTTAAATGAGGGAACAGCGGAAGCTCTGAGGGAAGATGCTGTCCGCATGAGTTTCGTGCGCTTGCTTGTCCCTTTGACAGTCGGCACGACGTATGAGGTCCTCGAGAATAAAAGGTGAATAAAGAAAGGTCTTGGCCTGCATTTCTCTCACATTCAATGACTCGGGCACGCGCGGTGGGACGTGTCATGTGAAGCTGGCAAGATGCGTTTAACGTATGTCTGCTTGTTTGTACACCCTTGCGTCCGTTGTATTAAATTTAGGGCTTGATCGGCTAATGGAATGGATTTTAATGGGAATGATTTTTTCGCGGAGGGCTGATCAGTTCTATGGAACCAATGGATTTGCTTAAAAAAATCATTTCTGAGATTTGATTTGATATATGTTTTCATAATAATGTTAATTTTTTTTATCATTTACGTTTTCATTTATTACCCACTCATATATTTTAATTTTATTCATTTTATGCTGACGTCTCATCTATATTATTTAAGTCATTTTTCACTATATTCCCAACTACATCCTTTTAAATACACCCAACCAATAAGGCACGGAAATTATGATGAATAGAATGGACTTGAAATCCATGAAATATCACGTTGGTTGATGTTGGGTGTACGGTAATTATCTTCATTATTTGAATTAAATCGTCATCCTTATAAACAACTCGTTTCTTATTTATGTGGGTCAGCTACAGTACATAATTGTATTGTTTTATTCTTTTTTATATTGAATTATTTTATTTAAATTAAATATACATAATTAATATTTATAGATTAAAATTACAAAATTAAGAAAGCTAAAGCGGACAGGATGGAAAAGGCCTGATCAACAGTTTTCCAAGGGTGGCTGGGAATAGCTATTGACCGCAAGGAGAAAAGGCCGAGGCGCTGCAAAGTAGTGGTGGTCCTGTTTGCATCCGCTGACGTTGTACATGAAATACCAATAGTTAAAGCTAGGCAAACGAGGCCATGGAGTTTGCCACGATTTTAGTTAGAATTGAAGCCAACAGTCAGCGTTGTTTTACTGTGCTGCATTGGGCCGTAGACGTGTCTTCTCAGCCGTCATTCGAGTGGCCCAGAGTTACAATCTCCATCTTTTCCGTGATCATTTGATAGTTTCTTGATCATATCGCAGTGTCATGGATGGTTGTTTTCTAAAAGAAATTTCATCGATTGGAGAGAGTTTATAACCCATGTATTTCTCATTTTCCACGGATGGCCCCAAGTATACCTTCTTTTCTCGGACTGTTACTTTTGAGTACTAGCAGTTATACGACTACCATCATCCAATCCGCACGCTTCTGGCACTGCGCCCCATCGTGAGACACAGATAGGAAAGCTAAGAGAACATCAAAGCAGGATCAACGCAATCTAAGATTCTATTTTGTATATATCAGATAGTTTGAATTGCTTTAAAAAATAATAAATGATCATTGTTCTTTCTATCATGGTTTAGTTTAAATTGAAAACATAATGGATTGATTCTTAATCTAAATTTTATTTATGTATACGTGAATAAAAATAAATTAAAAAAATAAAAACAGAAATTAAAAAAAGAAGATATTGATGTACGTGTGGAAGAGAAATTAAAAGAGAGGGAAAGACTCGACTCCCTTCGCCGTCGATGTAAATGGCTTCCAGTCAAAGGCATGCGATGCTAGTCATCGCTGTGGCGGGTCAAACCACGAGACAAGCCTATGTTGCTTGCCTCCGATGCTGGCTTGCGTTACGTAACGAACAGCTCCATCGCC
>JAYJMB010041724.1:0-15668 GCA_036873735.1 Pouteria campechiana
TATTGTTCACAATAATGTAGGAAATAGTACATGTTATGGAAAGCAAAATGAAAATGTGTATACTTTGGACCTTAGTGCAAATCATATAAAGTGTCTATCTGTAGTAGATAATGAGGCTTTAATATGACACAAATGCTTTGGTCATGCTAACATGTACACAATTAAGAAGCTTATAAACCTTGATCATGTAAAAGGCTTACCAAAAATGAAGATCAATGTAGATTATGTATGTGATGCATGCTAATTTGGTAAACAAACAAAAGCTTTTTTCAAATCAAAAAATGTTGTTTCTACATTAAAGCCTCTTGAGTTATTGCGTATGGATCTTTTTAGACCTACACGATTAAGAAGTTTAAGTGGGAAATAGTATGGGTATGTAATTGTTAATGATTTTTCTAAATATTCTTGGGTCCTGTTTTTAGGCAGAAAAAATTAATGTTTTGATCTTTTTAAGAAATTTTATCACAAAGTTCATAATGAAAGTGGAACATGAATTCTTTCAATATAAAGTGATCATAACAGAGAATTTGACAATATTCAGTTCAATGATTTCTGTGATGAACTTGGAATAACTCATAATTGTTTTACACCTAGAACTCCACAACAAAATAAAGTGGTTGAGAGGAAGAATAGAGTTTTAGTTGAAATGGCTAAAACAATGTTAATTGATGCAAATCTTCCTCATAAATTTTGAGTTGAAGATGTAAACACTACATGTTATATAATTAATCATGTTTACATTTGTCCAATTCTAAAGAAAACTTCTTATGAACTATGGAAATGTAGAAGGCCAAACATTGCATATTTTCATTGATTTGACTGTAAATGCTTTGTATTAAATAATGAAAAAGATAACCTTGATAAATTTGATAAGAAAAGTGATGAAGGTGTATTTCTAAAGTACTCTTCTTTCAGTAAAACATATCAAATCTACAATAAGCGAACTTACTTAGTAGAAGAGTCAATCCATATAAAATTTGATGAGACTAACTCTTGGCCGAGAAAGGTTGATAATGCAGATGATGAAAATGAGAGATTTAATTTTCTTGAAATATCAATTGAAGCTTAATAAGGATCTAAAGATTTACCATAAGCTGAGTTATCAAATCTACCTAAGGAAAACATTCATAAAGAATAGGTAAGTGAAGGTGAGTTGACTAAACCAACCCAGTCAGTATATACTCATAGATATCATTCATTAGAAGATGTTATAGGAAATGTATATAACAAAGTGAGAACTTATAGCTCACTTCATAATGTCTACGGTAATTTTGGTTTTTTATCTTATATTGAACCCAACCCAAAATAGTTAAAGATGCCATTTTATATGAAAACTAGATCATAGCAATGTAAGAAAAGCTAGATCAGTTTAAACATAATAATGTGTGGACACTTATGAAAACAGTTAAAGATGCCATTTTATATGAAAACTAGATCATAGCAATGTAAGAAAAGCTAGATCAGTTTAAACATAATAATGTGTGGACACTTATGAAAACAGTTAAAGATGCCATTTTATATGAAAAATAGATCATAGCAATGTAAGAAAAGCTAGATCAGTTTAAACGTAATAATGTGTGGACACTTATGCCAAAACCAAATGATCAGTTTGTAATTGACATAAAATGAATCTTTTGAAATAAACATGATGAATCTGGGATTATTATAAGAAATAAAGCATGTCTGATAGCACATGGATATTCCCAAAAAGAGAAAATAAATTATGATGAGACATTTGCACCTGTTGCCGAACTTGAGTCTATAAGAATGTTACTTGCTTTTGCATCATTCAAATAATTTTGATTATTTCAAATGGATGTAAAAAACACATTCTTAAATGGATATTTAAATGAAAAAGTCTATGTCAAACAACCACTAGGATTTAAAGATCATGAACATCCAGACTATATATTCAAACTCACAAAAGCATTGTATGGTCTTAAATAAGCTCCAAGAGCTTGACATGAAAGACTAAGTGAATTTTTACTAAGTAAAAATTTTCAAAGAGGTAAAGTTGACACAACATTATTCATTAAACATATTCATTTAGACATTTTTGTTATACAAATCTATGTGGATGATGTCATTTTTGGTTCTAAAAATGAAAATATTGCAAGAAATTTGAAAATATGATGAAAAGTGAATTTGAAATGAGTATGATGGGTGAACTGACATTTTTTCTTAGACTATAGGTAAAACAATCTGATGAAGGTATTTTTATTTCACAATTAAAATACATCAAAGAAATGTTAAAGAAATTCAAAATGAAAAACTTAAAATGCATGTCTACTTCTATGAGTGCAAGTATAAAAATGGACAAGATGAAAGTGGTAAAAATGTAGATCAGAGACTATACAGGAGTATAATTGGTTTGCTGTTATATTTGACTGCTGGTAGACCTGACATTTTATTTAATGTGTATATGTGTGTTTAATTTTAGTCAAATCCAAAGAAGTCACACTTATCTACTATTAAATGTATTTTTAAATATCTTATGAAAACATCTCATTTAGGGTTATTGTATCCTAGCAGATCATTATTTGATTTAGTTGGTTATTCTGATGCTGACTATGCTAAATATAAGGTAGATAGAAAAAATAATAATAGAACTTATCAGTTCCTAGGAAGTATGCTTGTATCCTGGTACTCTAAGAAACAAAGTACTATTATACTATTTATAGCTAAAGCCAAATATATAGCAATAGCTAGTTGTTATGCACAAATACTTTGGATGAAACAATAGTTAAGTGACTATGACTTTAATGTGGAATGTTTGTTAATCAAATATGATAATATAAGCATAATAAATTTAACTAAAAATCCAGTATTACATTCTCACTCTAAACACATTGAAATAAGATATCACTTCATTAGAGATCATGTTCAATTGAAAGATATTTCATTTGAATTTATTCTAATTAAAGATCAACTGGCAAATATTTTCACAAAACCACTTCACACTAATAGGTTTTTACAAATCAGAGGGTTAGACATCCTTGATCCATTTGCATAATGAATAGCATGCATAACATAAAAGATATTATTGCTTGAATTTTTTTTGTGTTACAAAATGTTGATTGATAATAAATGTCAATAGATTGTAAACATCAATAGATTCAGAGCCAGTAGCGCAACTTAAATATGCGATTTGTGTGGGATAGTTACTCTTTTTCTCCTTAAAGCTGGGGTTTTTATTTTTGAAAAACCTATTCATCTCCGCTTGGCTTTCTCTCTTCCCCATTGCTCGTTTGAATGGATTTAGGTCGATTCTTTCCATCCTTGTCCATCAAAAACATGAAAATGCTCTGATTTTCATGTTTCCTCTTTCAATTTTCCTTCAAAAATCCGAGGATTTAAAGTTTTTCTTCTCAATCCTTTCTCATTTCCATGTATTTATCATAAGAAATCGATGCCCTATGTCTAATCAGTTCATATCCATATAGTTTAAGAATGATTTTTTGAAAAGCCCCTTGCTTTAAAAATTCAAAAATTTAGGATGTTTGAATTCACAAAAACCTTAATCTCTTGTCCAGATCTATTCATAAGATTCCTTATGTGTAATTTTTTCATTCTCTACATGAATATTATGGTGAATATTCCATTATGTGATGAGATGCTCTGATTGTGCATTGAAAATCTCTTCAATTTTTGAGTTGAATCCTTATTTTCATGTAAAATCTATCACTTTCCATCTATCATCATTCATATCTATGACTCAAATATATTTCTTCATTGACTTTCTATGAATTTCATAATTGTTGTTGACAACCCCTATTTCTACCAAAGTTCTTACTATTCCATTAGTTTCTTGCACCTAAATGAATGTCCTTCAAGTTGAGTTTGTGATCATTCTATGATTAATGTAAGTAGACTTTGCTTGGTTGAAAATCATTGAAATGTAGGATGTCTTGATGTTATTGTGACACATGTATCTACGACATGCAAATAAGTGTGTTGAGTTTGGTTCCTGTTTTGGCATTCCTTATTATTCAAACCCACTATTTTTATTAATTTTGAACCTTATTCTTTGATTTTCCTCTATATGAATTCTGTCCTATCCTTCGATTTGATTAAACTTGAGCCTTGAATTACAAAATCTCTAAAATTCATTTTCATTTCAGTCTTTCCATTAGAAAGTTACTGTGTCAAAGAAGGCCTCATATGAGGAGAAAGGAAAGAAGAAGTTGGTAGATTCCTCTGAGTCTAGACCTTCTCCTCCTAGAACAAGAAGAAGAATAGGGGGAATATTTATTCAAGAATCTTTTGAAACACAAGGCAGACAAACTACTCAAGACAATCCCATCAATGTTAATGAAGAACAACTTCCATTTCCTGAACTAACTCAAGAAGCAGAGCCAAGGACTCCAAGTGAATCTTCACTATCTCCTATTCATACTTCTCCTAAACCAAAATATGGGAAAATTATACCTTTTAAAACCAAACCTTCTCCATTACCAAAAAAATCCAAATCCACTCCAAAGACAACCATTCCAAGAAGATACACTCCCAGAAAAAGGGTCCAACTCCACTTCGAAAGAAACCCACTTCCTTACTTAAGAAACAAGTTTCTGTAGATCCATCATTTAAGAACTTTAGATCAAAGAAGGACAAAACTAATTTCTACATGAAATTTGGACGCAAGAACTATACAAGAAGTAAGTTCTTGAATTATAAATTCTTTGAAGATGAAGGGTTTCAATTTGTTAACTGTTGGAGAAAATTTAGGATTTTTGAGTTCCTGGTAAAAAAGATGATGATTTATGATGAATTGGTGAAGTTGTTTTATTTTATCTGCATGAAGAAGAAGGAGAGGATGAAGTTTATGTTTACTTTACATATTTGAGAAGAAAATAAATTAATTTCACTGCTGAAGAGTTTGTATCCATCATGAAACTACCATATGTTTTTGCTGATAAAACATATGACCAAAAGGAAGTTGTTGAATGTTTTATGGAGAAGCAATCACTATCTAATAGGAAAGGAGGATTCACTAACAAAGAATTTTCTTCTATAGAGTTCAAACTGATTCATCACATAAAGATACATTGTTTATTCCCTAGAAATGATGGACATGATGTAGTTAGTATTCTTGAATGTGTATTAATTTACTATATTGTTTATAATCTAGAGTATGATCTTGTGGATGCTATGTTATTGTACATGTTTAATTGGAAAGATAGAGCTAATGAACATCTTCCCTATGCCATGTATTTGACAAGACTATTTCAACACTTTGAAATAAATCTTTTTGATGATGTTTCAACTTATCCCTCAAGCTACAATGAGATAAACATTGGAACACTCAGATGAATGAGATATATCAAGTATGATGATGGTAAGTGGAGATACATTTCGATTGTACCTGGAGAAAGTGAAGATGAGATTCTAATTTAAGATGATGCAACTGCAAGAACTGAAGCCGAAGTTGAAGGAAATGATGAGGGTGAAGATAAGTTTTATCAAGTTGTTCTAAGAGATGAGGAAGATCTAGATGAAGAGGAGGGTTCTCATGTAAAGAATGGGAAGGATCCTTAGGTTGGAGATGATTCAGCAGCAACTATCTTAGATACTCAACACACTCCAACCACATCTATTCCAGCTCCAACTAAACTCATTCATACATCTACTTCTACACCTTATCTCACAACTACTTCAACTTCTCCTTTACTAATGTTTTTACCTTGGAGGCCTTACTTGCAGCTAGTTCGGGATCTCTCAAAGTTGACTTGTAGGCATACATACGGGAGCAAATTTATGCTTCTACATTAGCCAATCAATACAATTCCATAACAAAGAAAAACTATTTCCTTCTAAATGATTCTAAAGTTAGAAGACCAAAGAACATTTTTCATAAACAATCTCTCTTGTGCTTTAAGGATTTGAAGTGATTTAACTGTCTTGTGAAAAATTGGTAGTTTAAGTTTACCTAGTTTGACTCTTTGAATCATAGTTGAAAGTCACACAGTTATAACTTTCCATTCATATTGATTATATCTTTCTTGTTCATTCTTTTTTGTTTCTAATAAAAAGGAGGAGAAATTAGTATAGGTAGCATGAGTAAATAAGCATGTTGACAGGGGAGCAATGTTATTTAAGTTCATCCATAATTGGTTTTATTATCATAAAAAAGGGAAAGAATTGTTTGATTTTTGTTTTCTATTTTGATGATGAATAAATTTTGATGAAATATGTTTTAATGATATAACATATATTTGATGTAGAGTGGATTGATGTAAATTTGATGAAATGCATGTAATCAAGTTGTGTGAAGTGATGGATAGAGTGTAAACAAAATTTTGGAAATAGGTTAACGATGGAAGATGTTAAGTGAAGAAATCCATCAATGTTTTGTTTAGCAACCTCGACGGATTTGTAGTCAGGGACATATCTAGCTAAGTTGGCAATTGGTGAACCTCGACTGATTCAAATCAGGCAAATTTGGCAATTAGTGAACCTCGATAGATTCAAATCAGGCAAATTTGGCAATTGGTGAACCTTGATGGATTCAAATCAGATAAAGTTGGCAATTGGTGAACCTCGATGGATTTGGAGTCAGAGACATATCTAACGAAGTTAAACTTCAATCGATTTTTCTATGAAGGAAAATGTTGATGGTTTTTCATAAAAAGTCGATGGCTTTGGCATCATTGCAGATAGTTACAAGCTCCTGAAATGAAGTAGTTTTGACACTTTCTTAACCTCTTTTGGTAGGTTATTTGCCCATAGTTAAACATCTATATTAATGAGAGATATGTTGAAAGAAAGCATTTGAGAAAAAGAGAAAAAAAATCTTGTAATGTGATCAAGAGAAAATCAAGAAATCAAGATTATATAGAGATTCTAACTTTGGTCTTGCAGGTGAATGGAGCTTAGATAATCAGAAGCACTGAAGTCACCTAAGAGTTGAATTTATTATAAGCCTCTCATTATTATAGTCTTGATTGTGTTAATTGTACCTTGGTTTGGGTTGTTAACCACCAAGAAATAGTTGAATCATTACAGATTGTATAAGTGATTCATCTATATTATTACCTAAAAGTGTAAGTCTAGAGAACAAAGTATCTGTACCACTATAACTTTGGGACTAAGTTGACTAGCGAAACCCAAGTTTGTGATTGTGACTTAGAGAGTGGAGCAGGTAGAGAGTGCCAAACTACTATAACATCTGTGTTCTTAATTCATGAGTAGTCTTTATAATACATTTAATTACTTCCATGAGACTATTTTATTTTAGCCATACTGCGAGCCAACACTAACAAATCTCCATCTCAGCTTAAACTATAAAAATATTAAGCTAGCTATTAAAAAATAAAACCAGTATTACATTCCATTTGCAAATCAATCTTTAACTCTCCATTAGTTAGGTCATCATCCAACATGATCGATTTAGCATGATCTACATCTCTACTTGAGATGCTTACACAGTCCACCACTATGCATCTTATGACACCATCTTTTTCATTTGCTAGCATTCTAAGAGATCAACTTACCACATTTAGATATCAAAAAGACTATCTCTTGATGTGCATATGATCCATCTTCCTTAACTATTCTTAGAACTTAACCCATGAACCTTATTGTTTTTCCAACTAGTCATCATCATGTGCACACCACTCATACTGTCACCATTTATATGTTGAATTGGCTAGATTCACATACCTCTGTAATTACTACTATGTGGAACATTTTAACTATAACATTTTTATTTACCTAGATAATCACATAAGTACAAGAGCTCTATCTATCATTGTACTCACCATCTTTCCACATGTATACTAAGCTGCAAGCCATCAACTCCACCTGCTCTTGCATACTCTACATTGCCAAATTGCATACATCCAAGTCTACATGTCACCACATGCTAGTGTAACTATCCATGCACTCATTTATACACCACCTATGCATCCATTATCATACTATGCTAGCATTTGTTGTACCTATTTTCCAACCTATCACAATCTCCCAATGCTCAAGCTCTTTCACATCCATTGTCAATCACAGTTATAAGACTCATCCATCATCCATGACTGATCATAGTCTTAGGATCACAACTATTATCTACTTTAGAACATAGGAAAACCACTTTCTAATCTCTATACTGGTTGTGCACCATTTGTACCTTGTGTACCTAGACAAACAACAAACTAATCCAACATTTGTAGCATAATTATTCATAAAGTCTACTGCTACACCTCTATCCAAACCTTCTATGTCTACCATAAACAATAAATAATGTGATTACACCATTGATTCACCCAGATTTGCCCAAATCTCTACTACAAGATATCATATTAAGCTTGATTAATCTTGATCAACATTGATTATGCCCAACGATGCACTATCTACTTAATTTAAACTATTCATAAACTCTATAGCTCTTCAAAATAATCCAATCTGCCCCCAAAATCATTGATCATTACCAAATCACTCTTGATTTGCACACCCTATCATATTCAAATCACCAAAGTATAATTTGCCCAATTCAACCCCTCCATCATGCTCACAGTACCAAAAACATAAAAATCAATACTTGGAATAGTCAAATTTGATGTTGGGAGTACCATATCTAGGCCTTCAGACTTCTACCTTCGGTACACTACAATGTAACAAAACTCTCGCATGTCACCTTTTTCAAATGTCAAAACCCAGTTGTTGCTCACCATGTTACCACTGTTGCCTCCATATGCCACATGTATGTAGCCATCCGTTAACTGAAAATGCTCTAACTAGGCTTGTAAATCAATTTGGGTTCAACTAGAACCCTATTAACCCAACCTAAATTCAGGGTCGGTTTGGGGTGGCATTTTGACAAATCAGATTTAATCCAACCCAATTTAAGAAATTAGGTTAATGTGGGTTGAAGGGTTAGGTGACCCAATTTATATATATATATATATATAAATATAAAGTATTATTGCATCCCTATAGCCCTAAATCCCTAATCATTACAGCAGGATGACTCACCCTCATTCCTTGGCCTCCCCCAGATCCAATAAAGGCGTCTCAATAGCACCTGCATAACCTGGATTTTAATATACCATAGATGCTTTTGATTCCCCCACTATAGCAAAAGGTCTGGCTTAAGGAGTGTTCTACACCCACCCCATTGCTGCTACTGGTGGTGGTTCTTTAGCTCCCCTCTTTCCATCTCTTCTTTGGTGAAGCTACTTGCAATAAGCATCCTACCTGTTTCCACCTTCCTTGGCAAAGCAACCCGTAGCACCCATACTCATAGGTTGATTTGTGGTCTTCTCCATGCTTTGTCTTTCACTTGGATTTTAACGCATCATAGACGCTTTCAATTCCCCTACTGCAGCAAAAGGTTTGGCTCAAGGTGCATTCTACATCCACCCTATTTCTACTGCTGGTGGTGGTTCCTTAGCTCCTCTCTTTCCATCTCTTCTCCTTTTCTTTCTTCTCTGGCAAAGCTACCTGTAGAAGAAAAATCTCTTCTCCACTTGCACAGTGCTGCTTTTGGCCTTGCATCTTCTTTGGCAATGTAACCCACTACTCTACTCCACCTGCACACTAGCTCTGCTCCGCCGCACAAAGGCTCCACTCCTCTACTCTCCCCTCTATTGCCTCCTCTACAAAGTAGCCCATTGTCTCCATCTTCTTTGGTGAAGTAGCAAGCATATTTTCCCTCTTTTATAGCTTTAATTAATTGTTAATAAACTTTGTTCAACTTTAAGTGATTATGAGCATTTTTAAATATGTGAAATTTATATTTGCAATTTTGCATTTAGTATGGAGCAAGATGATTTTGTTGAAGTAAATGGTAATACATCAACTTGTACATCTGAGACTACTTCTACTTCACAGAAAAGAGCTTATAAACCATCTTCTAGTGTACGGAAGTATTTTGATAAAATTCTTTCAGCTAGAGCTATAAAGGTAAAATATTATATATGTAAGAGATGCAATATATAATATAATTATGAAAGTAAACCAGGCATAATTAAACTTATGAGACTTGCAAAAAATGATTTAAGGGTGATCGGAGAAAGCAACAACTATTGTTGTTTTCTACTAGAGAAGTTGGAGGTGTTGCGATTTCTAATTGGAAATTTGATCAAGTAACTGTTAGAAATGCTCTTATGAAGATTATTATTCTTGATGAGTTGCTTTTTAATTTTATTAAACATGATGGGTTTACAGAATTTTGTGCATCAGTTTGCCCATAATTGAACCTTGTAACTCGACAAACAATTATCAAGATTGTTCGTAAGAGTTTCAAATAAAAAAAGTAAAATAAAAAAGTTATTTACATAAAAGGTTCAATTTGTTTGCTTTACTACTAATATGTAGACTTCAATTCAAAATGTTAGATATCTTTGTCTTCTTATGCATTATATTGATTCAAGTTGGAATTTGCACAAAAAGATAATTAGTTTCTCTCTCCTCCCTAGTGCAAATATTAGTGAAGCTATTGGAACTGCAATAGATCAATGTTTAAGTGATTAAGAATTAAATAATATTTGTATTAAAATAGTTGACAATACTAGTGTAAATGATGTTGCCATTCACCTTTTGAAAATGAAGCTTGAAATGAGGAATACTTTGTTATGTGATGGTGAATTTTGTCATATTAGATGTATTGGTCCCTTTGGTGAAGCACAACTTAAGAGGAGAGGGGTAAATTGGGTTAATAAAAATTTTATGAGAACTCATTTTAGTGATTAAAACCCTCTTTACAGTTCAATGAAGTAGATAATGCAAGTAATCAAATAATCAAACAGTAAACAAAGATTTTTATAGTGGTTCGAGATACTTTTTCTACTCCACTCTTCCAAGCATTCTCCTTAGTATCTTAGGTTCCATTAGGTGAATACAACTTAGTGCAATTGCACTCTTCTTGATTCTAGCTCAAGGGGGCATATAAACACTTAGTGTCAACACACTCTTCTTGATTACAGCTTAAGGGGGCATATAAACACTTAGTGCTAATGCACTCTTCTTAATTTCAGCTCAAGGGGGTGTAAATATAAATTAACAAGTTAATTGTGGGACACACTCCAACAATGAAACTTGCTCTTCTTGAGTTTGGTCTCCAATAGCAACTCAAGGCAATAAGCAAATAGAAATAAGAAAGTAAAAGTTATACTTCTATAGAATGCTTCTTTGATGATGTAGGGGAAGACTTTTGAAGATGATTAATGCTTGCTTTGAGTGTAGATTCAACTTCCCAAGAAGTGGTTGAGTTGCCTTTAATAAAGAATTTTGAAGGTTTAGGAGCTTGAAAGTTTGAATGCTTTGTTGCTTGAGTAGATGAAGAATAAATGCTCTCTTAATGCTTGCAATAATTGTTGGAATGTCTCAAATTAACTCTTTTTATAGTAGGATTCAAATTCTATCCATTGGGGGTGGGTGGTGTTCATTTAATGTGAAGAAAATGTTCAAATTTTTGATCGTTTGAAGAGCGATAACTGTAGGCATTTAAAGCAAGAATGTTAGACCTCTAAAATTTATGACTTTACAGTGTCTAAAACTAGGCAACAAGTGTTTCAGAACTCTGAACATCAAGGTGTGTAGTTTTTAAAGCTTCCTTTGAAATTGAATATTAACTTGTGAAGCTTCATCTAAATGTAACTACTAAAGTTTCCACATTCTCTGAACTAACCTCTAAAATTTTGTTTCAATCCTTTGAATGATGTAACTTCAGAATGCAATAAGTTCTTCATGCTCCTCAAATGTTATTTCGGACTTCTAACTATTGTGATTATGAATGCAACACTTTCTTTAGATTTTCAGACCTCTTAACATCTTAACTTTGGATTGCAATAAGTTCTTTCAACCTTTAAAGCATTTATTCAGTCTTCTAAATCATTGTTTTAGATTTCAAAATATCAAAAACTTCAAAATGTTTCAAGTAGTGACAATTTCAGATTTCTGAAGGTTAGGGTGCATATTTTGAACCTTCTTTTGGAAGTTATTATAGTAATTTACTATGGTAATTACAAATCAGGTGCATTTCAAAACTTTGAATCCTCTTATTGAAAATTACTATAGCCTTTTTACTATAGCTTTATACTATCACATTTTACTATAGCAGTGAGGTGAAGGTGCTTTTGAAGCGCTAATTCAAAACTTCTGAAGCCTTAATTCATGAACTCTGAAAGTTACTGTAGCATCATTACTATAGTAGCATGGTAGCATTAATTTCAGAACTTTTGAAGGCTTAATCTACAAACTCTGAAAGTTATTGTAGCTGAATTACTATAGCAGCGAGACGTGGGTGCTTCTGAATCATTACTTCAAACCTTCTGAAGCCTTAATTCACACTTTTAAAAATCATTGTAGCGAAGTTATTGTAGCAATGTATTGAAATTTTACAATTTGGATAGTAACATTATCCTTTGAAACCATGGGATCTGACCTTGAATGTAGTTTTCTTATTTAAAATAATTTTCAAAGTTTTTTCAAAGATTTCTAAAGAAGGAACCATGTCTTCTTTCTTCTCCTCTTTTATCTATTCTTATATAAACATTTAGTATGCATTTTTTTGGATGCATTTGGATTAATTGCTTTTGCACTTCTTGGAAAGCAATGTTCTAAGTTTTTATAGGCAAGTTTTGTTATCTTCCCACTTGACTCCACATTCTCCCTAAAAGCTTATTTGCTTAAACCTAAGTTATAGATAAGTTTTCTTGTCATCAAAATTGTACATTTGACCCAATAAGATGTGTTGCATATATTATAAATCTGATTGTAAAAGATGGAATTAAAGAAATAAATTATTCAATTATGAGAATTCAAAATGCCGTGAGGTTTAATAAGATGCTCTCCTGCAAGACAGACTATTTAATGAATGTATTGCTGTAGTGCATATCAAAAATAAACATTCATTGGTTTTGGATGCACCTACTATTCACTTCAAATTAACCGCAAGTGAATGACCTCAAGTTTTGTAGTATAGTTGTGAAAGAGTGTCATGTCTATAGGAATTAAGTATTCTAATTACTTACTAGCTATCATCATGAATAATTCTAGCTTTATCTAGATAACTGATAAATAGGATATTAAATTAGAAATAAAATGGATAATCTTCAAATATAATAAATTGATGTGTGAGGATTCTAGAGGGTTGATTTTATTTATGTTTCATTCTTGGTGCTCTCAACTCATTATCAATTAATCATTGCATTAGTTTATAAATCGAGAATTATAATTCACTCATCCTCATTTTCTGAGTGTCAGGCCGAGTATCTATTCCCAATATGCTAATTTCGATATCCCTATAAAATCATGATAATGGGAATGCACTAAGATCAATGATTCTTTGCAAGGATTTCATAAAACCTAAAAGCTTTCTCGAGTCATTTAAAATTTTATGTTGTGATACTTAGATCCTATTAAGGGTTATCTCTCCCAAGTGTTAAACCCTAAATACTAGATCATTAAATAACTAACTAGGAAATTGAAAGCATTAACCATACAGCATCACAAATAAACCAATTGCAAGATCAATCAAGTAATTCATTGATTAAACCATGAAATTTACATAAAATCCATCTCCCATCTAGAAAAGGGGAGATTAGCTACTCATGATGTAAGATAGATCAACCAAATTAACATTCAACATTATCATAGTTCCAATCCCAAGATGAAATCCACAATTACAAGGAAAGAAAGCAAGTAAAAACACAAAGAAGCTAGTGATAACAAATTCTTCCCCCTTTAGCTTGTCTTCCAATCCTTGCAAATGATTTCCTTCCTTTGATTTTCAAACTTGATCTTCTCCTCTTCAAATCCTCCACAAAAGAACCTCAAAATGTCCTCCAAAAAGTTTCTAAAAAACCCTAACCAAAAGACCTAGAACTCTAGCCAAAGACCCCCTTTAAAAACCATAAAATAGGAAGATGAAAATCCGCACTACCACCAGTGCCACGACCCTAGCAGAGCTAAAACTACTCGTTGCAATGGGTGGATCAATAGAGTTTGGAATTGTGGCCCTAGTTTTGGCATCGTGGCTCCGAAACTACTACCCACTAGACATAGGTTCCATATTTCGACCATAACTTCCTAATACGATCTTGGAATCACATGATGTAGAATCCCATATTATGGCTTTATCAAAGAGGGGATGGGTGAATTGGGTGTATAAAAATTTATTGCTTAACCTTTGTTAAATCATTTCCCTCTTTTTGTGCTTGCGTGTCGTGTGATGTAGCGTGAATGATAAAACTATAAAGTGTATAAAGGATAAAGTAAGTAAACAAATACACAAAAACAACAGAATGTGGTTTGGGAACCCCATCCCTACATCAACTCTTCTAAGAATACACACTCTTTGTGCCTTAGGTTCCACTATATCCTATATAATATAAATACAAAAGTGCTCCCAGCGCTCTTTTAGATTCCAGATCTAGGGTCTATAAACAGTGTTCCCACACTCTTTTGAATTCCAACTCTATGGGGCATAAACATAGTGTTCCCAATACTCTTCTGGTTTTCACGAGCTCACCAGGAAACTCACTAGTTTTTAAGATCACCAGCAAACTTGATAATTTTCTAGAGCTTACCAACAACTCATATAATGTGGTTTTCCCGAGCTCACTACAAACTCATTGGTTTTTTAGTTTAATCAGAAACTAGTACACATTTAAGTACAGGGGTAGATGAGATCCTTTATATCTCTAGTAATACAAAAAAATCTTCCTAAAATGTACACTCAATGGCTATAAAGATGTGCTAGTTAAAACTCATTAAAGATAACTAAAGGTTAAACTTGTGGCCATGGGTGGAAAGATTATATAAGGTTTAGCTCATTTGAAAAGTATTCCTTTACCACCTTAAATCATTCCACCTCTTCTCCTTAAATAGTTTCTTCATAATTTTGACCATTGGAGAAGATAGGTTCCATTGAATGGAAAAAATGAGACTAGTAATGAATGAAGAGGACTGTTGAGACTTTTGCCATTTGAGTCCATGAGTTGCTACATTGTTATTTTTTTTTACAGAGAAGAAGATAAGCTATTGCTGAAATGTCTTTTCTCATTTTGACTTAACACAGCTAGAAAACTTGTAGCACCGCTTGTTGTTAGAAATAGTGACTGAAACAAGTCTACATAATTAAAGCATGAATGCAGATGCCATTTAGATGCAAGTCATATGAATCATTTTTTCTCCGATAAGTCACAACCTTTCTCTATCTGCATTTGTCTGTCATAAGCTATAGACAATTCTTCCATTAGATTATCTCTCCGTTAATTCTTCATAGATGTGATTTGTCTATTGTAAAAAATAGACAAAGTTTGGCACCTTAGATGAAGTCGATCTGATCGACAGACAAACTCTGCTTCATCTGTATCAACAGACGAAGTATAATGTTCTTCTTTTGTTTTCCATTCATTTGTTGGAGGTGGCAGATGAATTCTATTTTATCTTGGTCAAATAGATGAAGCATAATATTCATCTGATGTAATTGACAGATGTAAGGCCCTAGAAATTTCAAAAATGTAAATTTTCACTATTATAAAGTTTTGGTAATTTTTCCAGTACAACATACTATAAAATTAAATTTTTGAGAAATTTTATTATTAAAAAATTATAAAAATAGATGAAATATCCATATTAATATGAAGATGATGAGGATATATGTTAATTAATAATTAATAGGTGAAGAAAAATTAAAAATTACACATGGAAAGCTGAAAAACTGAGTTGCC
>JAYJMB010041735.1:0-32093 GCA_036873735.1 Pouteria campechiana
CTCTCTCTCTCTCTCTCTCTCTCTCTCTCTCTCTCTCTCTCTCTCTCTCTCTCTCTCTCTCTCTCTCTCTCACAGCTGAAAAAGATTTTTTGGGGTGGAAAAATGGCAAACAAAATCCGATTGGTTGTTCCCCTACCCACTGATATTTTCATATGAATATCAATAAATTAGATAAAATTCATAATATCATCGATTCTATCATGAAAAACTATCGATAAAATGGGAAATGATGAGTTTCTTGTTTTCCAGTGGTAATTCATTGTTGATAGCCCAAAATGATTTCATCAATGATATTATCACTAATAAAATCAATAAAGAGAAAAATGCATAGAACTACATGGATCTGCAAGCATGGCACAAGATTTGCAAATTAGCTTTTGGAACTGAGAGCTTAATGCTTTGAAAAATATGTCACTTCCACACATGCATGGTATTTCATGAGATTCACCTAGCACGAAAGCTGTGGAATCTTCAAGCTAATTAAACATAAAAAAACAATAAGAAATATGACAAAACAAAGTATTTGTGGTTCTTGTATTTGTTATTGCTGGGGATAAATGCTCTGAGCACTCCATTCGTGTAAACAGAGTAATCACCTTGTGTACCCCATACTGTCAAATATGTAAAAGTGGCTAGCATTGAGTTGCTTTTCTTATTCATAATCATTATGGTGTATGTTCTACAATGCTCTCTAGTTGTGCGTCTTCTGCAGTTAACTGAAGAGCAGTGTCGATGTTATTTGACATAAACAAAGAGAGGATCTCTGCTTATTTTATTTTTTGCAAGAATTTGTTGCTCTTGATCTAGGCATGTGTTGACTTTTTGCTTGCATTAGACTACCATGGGCATACCATCTAGATAGACACACACTCTTTGTTTAAGTCCCAAGTCACCATTTGTGCATTTTTTTGCTCTTGTTAGTTATTTGGGGCATGCTGTTTGGGTAAATGCCTGCTCTCTATGCTTTGAGTCACAAGCCACCGCTTTGACGTGCATTATGGGCTTTTTTGTTTGCATGTGTAGTTGAAATCCTTATGATACTTGAGGCGGCTGTGGAATTGAATTGCAACAGCAGTTTAATAGAACAGAATAATCAACTTAGAGTTGTTACCATTGAAAGTAACTAACAAAATGATGTCTCTGTATCATATTTGTAGTAAGGTATTACAATCAATCTGAGGCTCATTATGTGAGCATACAGGTAATGGTAATTTTGGATGTTTCTATTGATTGGATTTCTATAATAATTCAACTTCTAAGTGCATACAAAATCAAAATTGCTTCAACTAATCTCTAAATCACTGCCCTGTGGCCGTTCTTCCTACCTTGTGTTCTATATTTGTTGACTTGATTTGGCCAAGCTGCCAAAGTTTAGGTTTCTGCAATACAAAGCTTGTGGAAATTCATCAACTTTGTAAATCCACCAAACTTCATGAAAAATAACATCCAATAAGTGAAAATAGAAAAAGAAAAATTGCCTCTGATGAGATAACATCAGGTATCAATTCAAGCTTAAGTTTGAATGCTGTATCCCTTGTTTCCCTTGAGTTTTTATCCTTCTCCTTTACCTGATTCCAAGGCTATAAGAAGAAGAAATAGGTTAGAAAGATGCCTAAGTATATCCTTTGCTGCACTAGGATGGCTACACAGAAGTGCTTTTCTTTTTTACTTTTTTTTTTCCTTTTTTTGTTTGTTTCTCTTCATCTCAGGATGTGAGGGCTGGGGACTGCTTGGTGAAGTCCTGACTGGAAGTATCAGACCATGACCTATTTTTTATTCCCAAATACAGGTTCCTGGCATTCTCTTTACTCCAATCTGCCCACATTCTTTATCCTTCCGGCCACTTATCTTGCCAGAATATGTTACTTTGAGGGTTCAAGTACCTATCAACAGCCGGGGGAATGCATGGGCATCTTTTGATGGCAAGGACAGGAAACAGCTGGCAGCCGGTGATGCACTGATCTGTAACATGGCACCATGGCCTGTGCCAACAGTGTGCCAAGCGGATTCTACCAGTGATTTCTTGCAGAGTATCCACGACGGTCTCCACTGGAATTTGAGGAAGACCCAGTCAAATGATGGACCCCGAGATTCATAGTGGCCATTGGAGCCATAGTAAAAGAGAGTCTTCAGAGGGCAATTGTCACTGCTTATGGTCCTGAAAGTGGGTGATCTATCCATAACCAGGATGAAGCTGGGGTGTTTGTGGAGCCAGCACTGCATCACCAAGGAGGAACTGTTGAGATCATTTGCAGAAAACAAGAATATTACCAGTATTTATTTTGAAAATTATTTTTATTCTAGATACCTGTCTCAAGTGATGTCACAGTAGTTGCAAGTTAAATTCATCACTAGGTGTCCTATGTAGCCGATCGAGGATGGCCACAGGTGGTGTGGAGAAGAATATCAAAGATATTTCTGCGCATGAAAGGTTACCACTGTCTTTGTCTAGTGCGATGCATAGGAAAAACGATGCAAGAATCAAGTTGTAGCTCAGCACTTCTGAAGCAAATATGCGATTGTAAATGGATTGAAAATGATATTTATGAGGAATATAATATGTATGGCTTCTGTTACCATTATTTATTCGATATAACATAAAGGGAACTCCTATATTTAGACTAGTTCTTTATAGTGTGTGCATGCAGATGTTTTATGACCATTTGTCCTTGCATTGGAATTGGGGAAGGTAGTGGCGTGCCTGGCGGATTGGTCTATTTTATATATTTATGAGCGCTTATGCATAGCCGCCCAGTCCATGGTCATCACAATAGATCATTTTGGAAAGAGAATAGGCTTCCTTCTTGACAAGGAGGAAGTCCTTGGGCCATTGGCCTAACTATTTCAAGTTCAACGGCCTGGTGGAGTTGGCATCTTAGATAAAAAGGGTGTACCCAGTGCATGTCTTCGATGTGGTAGGGAAATCCTGCAAAAGAAAGCCTCAGCCTTTGTTAGTCAAATGCGCTCTATCCAATCTCTCTCACGAGAATGGGTAACAACTGCCTGTGAAGTAATCCACGTCTCAAGGCGCTAACTGCATTTCATGTATGTGGATTGTCAATGTCATTGATAAGAATCGAATTTTCAGGTCTTCATTTTACAGAAAAAAGGAAATTCAAGCACAACATTTTGTCTTAACCTATAATTGGTTCTGGTTACCCGCCCCTCATTTAATCTTCATGTACAACAATATTGTGATTTAAATGAAATCCATATGTACTAAGAATTCTACGCAAAAATGCTTATGCTTATGCGTTGAGGTTGTGTTTGGTTTAATGCAAAAGAAATGTAAAAGGTGAATATGTAAAAATGAAATGATAATGTTAGCAATAGAGAGGGTAATTCTGGTCATACAGTGAATAAAGATGAGAACATAGATAATAATATAAAATTCAACAAGACCTTGTCCTCGCAATGGCATTCGGGCTATTTACAACTCTTTTCATTACAAACCCCGAAAAGAATTGGATGGATAAATCAAAGGGTAGTTAGTAGTTACTGACTTGCCAAGGAAATCATGTCCACAAGCTCAAAGCATTATTTCCGGTTGCACCTGTAAAAGTATGGAAAAATGCTTTCATAAATCTAATGTAAAATTTTCTCCAAGTTGCAATTTATTCAAATATTTAGTGGTTAGGGTTCAAAACATGTTGGTCATTGTTCAACTTGGGTCAGGTTTAACCAAACCTTCCCTGGAAAACCAATGTTAGGGTTGGCATTTTAAAACCCAAGTTTTTTCAACCTGGCCCGATTTGAACTGGGTTAGGGTTTAATGAAACCCAAACTTAACCTAAATTTGTTGTTGTTGTTGTTGTGGTGGTGGTGGTGGTTGTTAAATATCTTAGTATATGTTTTTTATAAATGAATCTTATGCCTAGACATGGTTTTTAAAAATTTATTGCAATAATATATTTTTTATGTCCATTTTTAATGCTCTTGAATTATATTTATGTAAAAAATTACTTTTCAAATTTAGTTCTTTTAAATAAAATTGTTCATGAAAATTTGTTGTGTTCTTGAAATATTTATAAAGTTATAAGTTAATAATGTGGCATTGGATTTCTCTACTTTATATGACATATTTTTTGGAGATATTTTGAGATTATTTTTAATTACATGATAATTTAACTTTAAGGTTTTGATTATTGGAAGTTTTTCTTATAATAAAATATAAATTATAAGTAAGTTTGAAGTGAAAATTATAGATAACATAAAGTTGAGATTAGTATGTAGCTAGTTTTTTCCTACTTGCACTTCCAGAAGGATTCATTTCCATCTCTTAACGAGTGCTAGGTAGCCCAAGTATTTTTGCCTCTCTTGTTGGTGAATTTTAGAATAATAAAAGAAAAGCATCACAGTAAAAGAACTAGGTAGGTCTTTGCTTCTTTCTCCAAAGAAAAAGTTTATTAAACATGTATAAACTATTTGGATGGGGGCAGTACGTATATAATTGAATAAAATAATAAAATGATAGTTCGATAGAAGTGAAAATGATATAAACTGGGTAATCACATTAAAATAGAACAGCATGATAACTTTGAAAAACATAGTCCATGGGAAAAAGAACAACAAGCTTTATTATAGAAAAGGAATAATAAGGAAAAGATGAACTTTCAACTGTTGAAAAAATAGAATTTAGCTGGTATCGCTTACTTTATTTTACTAGAGGTAGGTGTCTTACGGTGAGATATTCCTTCACATATGTAATGTTTACATGCACACTATCATGCCGGTGCTTAAGAACTAGCAATAGAGTATAATATACACATCAAATTTACCTGAGCTTGCAGTGAAAATAGTATTAAGCAACACTTTGATGCCTCAAGCTTAGCAAAACGTAATGGAAGTAAACTAGAAAGAGAAAACCGAAACTGAAATTTGAGGAAAAAATAGGGAACTTGAGCATCATGCACCCACAGAAAAGCTTAACATTACAGAGAGAGAGGTGTTGCCGGCAAAATGTTAAAGGCCTGATAATGCCTTGCACCACAAGCCAAACAGCTGCGAATTAGTATGGGTATCCTGAACCACATAAGAACGACTAGACCACATAAGAACACCCCCTGCTGTTGACGTAGCACAAGACCTGAATAATTTGGAAAAAATAGGAAGGATCGTTTCTAGGAGACGAGAAGGAAAGACAGATGAGACGCGAATTTAGATATTTCAAAGAGAAATAACGGATTGGATAAAATCATTTTTCAATGGCAACCAATCTGTCGTAATATTTAAAACACGTAAGATGACTCATTATTTATAATAACCAGAAAACCTTAATACAAACCTATATGCAATCCTAACACAGCCCATGTTAGTTGCATACAAATAAAATAATAAAGACAACAATCCAAACCATCAATTAAGCCAATTTATGTTGTGATCACTTCATGCATATATCAAATCCCAAACAAGGAATTAAATACTGGAATACTAAATAAAATATTCTTAAAGTATCGGATAATAAAGAAATCCAAAGTGTTATGCATTAGCCTTTATTCTTCATATTGCGACTCCCTGTTTATAAGAGATGGAAAATCCCAACACGACGTTATATGCAATCCTGACGCAACGCATATTAGTTGCATATCGATAAAATCCTAAATTAATTAATAAAGATAACAATCTAAACGATCCATCAAATTAATTTATGTTGTCATCACTTGATGCATACATCTAATCCTAAATAAAGAAATTAGATGCTAAAATTCCACAAAAAAAATATCCCCAAAACATGCAATAATAAAGAAATTTTAAATCTTAAGTATCAGCCTTTGCTAATATTGTGTTCTTCATCAATGGTCTTTTCCTTCTAATTATGTAAGTAAAGAGAACAGTAACTAATCTGGGGCAAGGATTTCTTTTTTTCTTTTTTCTTTTTTTGAGTTCTTACGTGAAATTGCAAATAATGGGGATTTTTTTTTTCAAAAATATAAGCCATGACGCCAAACGTTTTCTTGATATTATGTTTTGGCAATTTTCATTACCATCAATACCAAGAAATCCAATCAAAAGCTACAAAAATATTACAAAAGTCCAGTTTTGTCTGGTAGTGGACATCCAACTTGCCATCAGCTACGACACAATCCTCCAAAGTGTTAGGCAGTGCTTTAGATGCGATAAACATAAAATGATGCAAACCAAAAGTCAAAATGGGAACCACTACAACCATTATCTCCAATTAGTAATATTGAGAGGATGATGAAACATAAAGCAACTGTAGCTTGAACTCTTTTTCCTCGAATTTCACCCTAGACAAAATTCTGGTTTTTAACACATCCATGTAAGAGGAACTATATGACCTTGAACCCAGGATATGCTCAGTACAATTTGAGTTAGGAGTAGTAGGCCACTGCGTTGGTAACCCAGGATTTAAATAGTGCAACCCACTGGGTACAACAAATGAACAAACCTAACGCTTCTATAAGTTCAGTGTAGAAAAAGGCCACATCCATCTTAGACAAATAAAAATATTGGATTTTGTGCTTTGCATCTGTATTACATTGAGGGCACAGATGCAGGCTATAAGCCTATCACCCATTTGCATCAATGGTGTACATAAAAAAGCTGTTGGCCCACTCCTCCCAACTCAAGGCTCAAAAATTCCACATATCTTCAACTCAAGGACCATATAATTCTTCCCAAATTTAGGACAAGCTCTACTCGCGGATCTTTTGGATTCCAATCCATCGAGCATAATCAACCCACCTGTCAGAAAGAAAGTACTTTGAAAGTTAAAAGAAGGTTTACAAGATCTGCAACTCCATAACCAGAAATGATTGCTTAGAAAACTCACATTAATGATCCCAAGAATGTGTTGCCTGTTCTAACAGCGAAGCACACTGCACTTAGCATAATCTTGTGTTGGTGTAGCAACGGTTCTAAAATTCGTTGTTCAATCACACCAGCCAATATTTGATACCTAGTCAATAAAAAAACAAAAGTTCCATTAGAAGTGTGGCAACTGTGGATTATAGCACCATTTGGGGGGATGAGACTCAAATAAGATGATAATAACCTGCCAATATTCTATCAGCTGCCAATGGCCATTGTTTACAATGTACTTATTCGCAAACTGTCCCCAAACTGCTCAACTTTTCATTGTCTGCTAGTAATAAGCTTTACACAGTCGATTATTTCATTCATCACAAGACTATGCATTGTTTTCTTTTTGTGTGATGCTATTTTGGTTTGATATATTATTCTATAAATGGATTCTTCAGTCATCACATCATAAGCACATGATATTCAATGCTATATTGGCTTTGATATTTTATCCGATAAATATATGTTTATCTATCTCTCAACATTGCTTAATGTTACACCTGAAAACTCTATTGTTGTCTCAATGTTTCCAAAAAATCTCTAACATTCATATAATTGCCTAATATGTTTGACATATTCCTTACAATATCTGATACATTCATATCAAAGCACCAAAATATTGCATAACACCAGTACTGCAAACACCATTTGAACCAAAGCAATGACAAAAAAATCTTGTGTATAAAAATATACAATTACCAAAAAAATCTCCCTCCCTCATAAAATTGCTTCTAATGTGAAAACTCTACAAATACTCAATCCTCAACCAAAAAAAACCCCAACCCAAACCAACTTTCTCCCCATTCTTTTCCTATCCATATCCAGACCTACAGGAACTATAACCTATGATAAAGAAGTAAAGGGTCCAAATGAAATCAAGATTTCAAACAAATTTTTGCATTGGAAGTTTGGGATGTTTGGATAAAAATAAAGCAATGAATTCTATAGGGATTCTATATAAATTACCTGATTTGACATTTTAGTATTTGTTGTATTATGGAATTTGTTATATAGGGTAAGTACAGTGTAAGAAGATGTTAAAAATGGAATAATCTCTCAGAAGAAAAAAGATTGCAAATAAGTATTAATTTTAGTGATTTGAATTGACAGGAAAATTTGCAGTATTACCCAGCGAATCACATTAGCTAGGTAACATGGAGAAAATGCCTCTATCTGAATGATGTAATAGACTACTTTGGATTCTTGCTTTTTTTCTTTTTTTTTTTTATTTTTTTTTTTTTTTTTTTTTTTTTTTTTTTTTTTTGTTTTGCTTGCTCAAAATCAGTTTGATTGCAAAGAAAAACACTAATCTACATGTTTTAGGCAGATTTGTTTTGAGAATTTAACAAACTGAAAAAATAGAGTGAATTTGAAAGAATCCATATGTTGCTTGATTAAACTGAAATAAACTATTTTCATGCATCCACTTGACTCATATGACTATTTATTACCAGACCTGCAACTTACAAATAATCAGTTACACACCATAGAGCCAAATTTCTACTTTGGCACACTTGACACAGTTTTCATCTAAATTTCCAAATAAATTATCTAAGCATTGTAATTTTAAGTGGTTTCTAATGTTCCCAGTGTATTTATGTACTTTTTTTAATGTCTCCTAAAGATGTCATGAGAAATTCAATAATTTTTCCACTGCTCTAATCTGTCTCCAATAGCAATATTATTAGACAACGCTAGGAATATATCCTCCATAAATGTTTTGTTTATCTATTTTAAGGAAATTGCTATACTGCTGGACAATAATGAATAAAACATTGTTATGACATGCAATTTGCATGCCCGTTAAGAAGAAAACTTCATCTTTCCTCACTCTAACATGCCAATCTTTCCACTAGGAGCAAACTGTGAGCGGAACCACAGAAATTGCTGATCATTCTTAGTGGATCATTTTCATTACATTTTCATAAAATGATTGCAGCAGATAAAAAAGAACAGTAGGATGGAATTTTTTTAATAAGGGGGCCTACCTAAGGTTGCTAGAAACAGCCATGTAGACACCGTAGGCAACACTGGTTGATATTATAGGAACATCCTCCGCCTCACCAGCAAAAGTCTTGTCAATTGCCTTCCTTGCATTAATTAGCCCATTGGTTATGCCCACACCAATCTGCAAAACATTTTTGCACATGTATGCATGCACACATTTGGAGCGCATGAGCAAGAAAATCATTTCCATTGTAATAGATGAAATTTGATGTGTGTGAATGTACACAACCTATAGAATATCAAGGAGATTATGTCATACAGCTCCTATTTATTGAACCTAAGTATTGATTTTGATGGATAACAAAACTTACTAATGACTTGTTTAAGACGATAGTAAAGTTGCCAAGTGTTTTAGACAGAATTAGACAAGGACATTCAAATGGATATATATATATATATGCAATTCAAAAGAATGTCCATTTAAGGAAACCATCTGATTTCAAGACAAAAACAATAAGAAAGCAAACTTGCATTAAAACTAGGTCCAAGAATGATCTAAGAGTACAAGAAACCCCAAAAGTGGACTTGCATGATCACTGAATTTTGTCAAATCATGAACAGTCAACCAAAGGGCTGAACAAGATAATCACATTTCAAGGTCAAAACTCTGGAATTTTCAAATGAATGCAACCAGTCAAACGAAGGCAGAAAACTGTCTGGATTTGTCTGTCCAATTAGTCAACTAAAGCCACAGTCAAATGACCAAAGAATCATAGAAAATACTCAGGCTTTTCAGTACATATGATCAATTGACCTGGAAGAAGATTGGATGACCACAATGGACAAGGGTATACTCATCATTCTCAGATTAGTTGACCAAGTCAACCATGCAAGTTGAAGAGTTTTCTTCAAGTTTAATGGACTCCATTAGTCAACTGAAGAATGGGATCAGTCGACAGTGCCTTGCACAGATGACATAAAAAGTCTTCTCTGCCAACAGTCATAAGAAATGCAATCATCTGAGCACATTCAATGCTTTCAAGCCCTCAATCCATCATGTGCAACTCCTCTCCTGGAGTATTGCCTAAGGAAATGGATGCAATGGATAAGCTAAATTATTTTAAATTGCTTAAAACTACTCTTTGGTAAGATGAACAGCCCTGGCTAATGTGAGAAAGTCTTCTTGGTTTGAATGCTTTTGATCAAACATTGCATTCTCTGATTGGGAGCAAGCCATAAAAATTTCTTGCATTTAGAATGGGACTACAGTCGACAACTAGCACTTGACTTATTTTGTTAAGAACACTGTTTAGAGTTAAGCAACTTTATTATGATGTTTAGAGTTAAGCTACTTTTATTATGAACCTTCTGCCATCACAAACCAATCATTTTTCCCCATGATAGAATTTTTATAATATTTGATGTCATCTTGACTGAAAAAAATAATCAATATTTTCTAGAAAACACAAAAAAAATTTTGCATCTGGTGTATGTCAAGTGAATAATGACCAAATACTGGCATGGTGTCTTTTAATTGTTTCATAGACACATGATGACCAGGAAGTAAGAATCCAGCAATATGTCCATAGAAAGTCATGCAAAGAAAATGCTCTAACATGACTATTAACTTGGAAGAAAGCATACTAAAGCACTGAACAATCAATTGTGGAATATTCATGTGCAAACGGAATTAAGTTTAACAAAGTAATAGAAACTAGCAATCTAAAAACACTATATTTTAATATTACTGCATGTATGTTATACCGAAAGCACATTAAATCTACTTTTAAAGGTTAAAAGCTTACCAGAGATGCGCTTGTCCCAACAACAAAAAGCTTTGACCCATTTTGCTGCATTATGGTCCAAATATAATTAGTTGTGAGGACAGTGAAGTGATCATAGATCTTCTTTTCTTTGTCTACAGGGTAAAAATAATAGTTGAAGTTCTTCAATTAAAATGCAATTACTGTGCTGATGAAATTGATGAAAGATTTCTGTTACTGTACCACAATTGCACCTATCCTCTGTAGAAATGAGTAGGATGTTCCAGCCAAAGCAACCTGCACTAAAAGACAATAAGTAATTCTGCAGTGTAAAATTCACTCAATATCTGCAATTTAACCAACACTACCTGAAATGCATTGTCAGGACAGTTGTAGAAGAACTTAGCAATAGGTCCAGCACTAACAGCAAGAGGTGGGCGTAAAGAAACAGTTGGAGCAGGAAGCCAAACAAGCATGAAATCTGCAATTATGGCCATCACCTGGGAAATAGCATGACTAGCTGATTAAAATACTCAGTGAAGGGAATATAGCATGGGAATGCAATTTGGAATAATCACAGCAGCAATTCAGCAAACAAATGAAACTATCTACATAATATGACCAAATAATTCTGGGTTAAAGCAAAAGGGATATTGGGGACATCATTGCATAGAATAGAAATGCCCTGTGAATTGAGATAAATGAGTGGTAAGAAAAAAAGAGAGGATCAGAAATGAACACATCCAAGAGCACCTGCTAGTAGCACCTATCAGTGAAAAAGGATTTGGAGAAGAAATTGATTTTAGCCTTTGCCAGAATTCAATAGACATCAGCCTTATGAAAAGCAGTATTCAATAGACATCAGCTTCTTGAAAAGCAGTCCTCTAAAAGCCAGAAAAGCCTCAGTTTTTCACTTTCCAGGAGGTTTAAGAAATGAAATTGTTGCAAAATTAACCTTTAAAATGCTGGGAAGATGTAATTTTTTATTTAAAAGTCATTTTTAACTATTAAAAACCTTTATAATTTACTCAAAAGCTTTTCCATAGGAACTTTCCAATGAAAGTGCTTTCTATAAAGCTACTTCTCAGAAAGCTCTTTTCGAGAAACTATACCTAAGAGGGCCATGATGGCCCGAGCATATGCAACAGACCCTACAAGCTTGGATAAGTATGAGTTTGTTTAGGTTGAAGTCTCTAAAGGGTTAAAATGATGGCTACAAAATGCAGTAGGCAGATGTAGTAAGCAAAACCTTGATAATATATGCTTTAAATGAAGATCTGGTCCATAAAAGGGTGCAATGGAAGAAGTAAAGAATAGTATTATTTTTGTACATGCACAAGTTTATCAGATGCAATTTAGACACTACAGTCATGAGAGAAGCAGTGACGGTCACAATGACAATGAAAGCAGTGAAAATTTATAAATAAGTTACAAGTTACTATAGCAAGGGAAACCCAACATCTATTAAGGCAATAAACTTATGCAAAACTGATTATTATGCTATTACACATATACAAGGAGTTTAATGAAAATTTGCCACTGTTTTGACCTTGTTAGATTAAACTGCCATTCGGAATAGCTTTTTGATGTCAGCACCCCAGTTTTAACTTTGACTTTAAAAGGCCACTTTCCATGATTCTAAGAGGCAGATGAAACTGTCTTTCAAATGGCAGAAATAACCGCCCCGCACCCCCCTAATGCAAGAAATGATAGAAATGCCTTTTCCTTTTGACACACCACTTACAAATTTTGGGGCAACAATCTAAATGTTTAGCCAAGAAGGACAACAAACTACACTATTCAAAACTTTTTCACAACTATTAAGGGATCCTATGATGATGATTAATAACTTGGAACATTTCAATTCTTTGAAAACTCTTTGAAAACCAATGTAGATATAATAATTTATAGAATTTGATCAATAAAAACTTTATAATTTTAAAAATTTTGATAAATGATATGAACATCTAATCGCATTAGCACTATGGATCACTAGAAATTCTATGTGCATACATATTGACAATACAAAAAGCTTGGACAACCATTTCTACTATCGATGTAAAAAGTAATATTGATTGTGTAAAAACTCATAATGTATGATTTAGAAGTTCAATGATATTGCCATAAATTGGATCATTTAAAATCTCATGTGCAAAGGTCTTGTCAATTTAAAGTGCATGGACAGCCATCTGAAGTGCTGAAACAAGGTACAGACAGCAAGTGAACCACTTAAATTTTACCAGCAAAGTTCTTCAACATTTGAAAATCTGCAAGCAGCTTCCTTTTACCCATTTTGCTCTTTCTTCTTTGTAAAAGGGTGCTACACAGTCACAAGTTGAATTGCAGGTCAATTTTGTCAAATCAAAACCATTAGCAGCAGCATCCAACTCCTAGGATGGTGATAACCATTGTCCAATGTCTCCTGTCTATTATTAAGCTCAGACATAGATAGTTAAGGATATATGAATGGTTATGAGGTAGCATGGGTGCTTCAATCGTTTGCCAAATTTTAATGACATTAGTTTGGTGAAACAAGGGAAAAGCAGATGATGTCACAAGGGCTGATCAGATATCAAATTGATTTAGAACGAGAAAGGAAAAGACTTTACAAGAAAGAGGTAAACTCTCTCTGCAATACTCTCAACTCTAGCTAATGTAAAGTGTTGTCCGCTTTAGGCCCACCAAATCCTGCTGACACACATAGCCCACATGGTTTTGCCTTTTTGGTCAATTCTCTAGCCCAAAAGACGTCTCACAATGACTTGACACAGTTCAAACTCAAACCCTGATCTCAAGTCATATTGGTTTCAAAACAAACTCTCTTACCAACTAAATTAATTTTATAACACCCCAACTCTAGCTAATGTAAAGTATTGTCCGCTTTGGGCCCACTAGATCCTGCTAACATGCATAGCTTGCATGGTTTTAACCTTTTGGGCTAACTCCCTAACCCAAAAGGCGCCTCATAATGACTGGTCACAGTTCACACTCGAACCCCTGATCCCAAGTCATATTGGCTTCAAAACCAACTCTCCTACCAAGTCATATTGGCTTCAAAACCAACTCTCTTACCAACTTGGCTACTACTGATAAGTTAGTTTCGAGTATGAACTGTGGCCACGTTGCTGAGGTATTGTCTGCTCTAGACCATCATGATCTTCATTGCTTTGTCTCTTTGTGTTGTTTCCCGTATAACCTTCTCAGAAGGTGCCTCAACAAGTTTCCATAAGGCCTACATATAAATGTCAGGATCATCTCCCTCACCTAGGCAATTGGGATATCACAATTCACCCCTCTTGAGCTCTAGCATTCTCGCTGGACACACTCCAATTCTTAGACTTTTGGGGGTCGTCTTTGATGCCATTTATAACACCTCCAACTTTAGCCAATGTAAAGTATTGTCCGCTTTGGGTCCACTAGATCCCGCTAACATGCATAGCTTGTATGGTTTTGACCTTTTGGGCTAACTCCCTAACCCAAAAGGCGCCTCATAATGACTGGTCATAGTTCACACTCGAACCCCTGATCCCAAGTCATATTGGCTTCAAAACCAACTCTCTTACCAAGTCATATTGGTTTCAAAACCAACTTTCTTACCAACTTGGCTACTACTGATAAGTTAATTTCGAGTGTGAACTGTGGCAAGTCATTATGAGGTGCTTTTGGGGCTAAAGAGTTAGCCGAAATAGGCAAAATCGTGCAGTCTATGCATGCTAACGGGATCTAGTGGGCCTAAAGCCAACAATACTTCAAATTAGCTAAAGTTGGAGGTGTTGTAAATGGCATCAAAGACGACCCCCAAAAGTCCAAGAACAGGAGTGTGTCCAGCGAGAATGCTAGAGCTCAAGAGGGGTGAATTGTGATATCCCAATTGCCTAGGTGAGGGAGACAGTCCTGACATTTATATGTAGGCCTTATGGAAACTTGTTGAGGCACCTTCTGAGAAGGTTATACGGGAAACAACACAAAGAGGCAAAGCCATGAAGACCATGATGGTCTAAAGCAGACAATACCTCAGCAACGTGGCCATAAGTCATTACAAATGGTATCAAAGTCAAGTTCTAGCCACTGTCATGTAAGTAGATGTGGTGGGCTTACATTGAATGTGTAGTGAAAGAAATCCTGAGATATGTTTGATAATGCCCAAGTCATTGTAAGACACTTTTTGGGCTAAAGGTTGACCCAAAGGGGCAAAATCGTGCGGGATATGGGTGTTAGTGGGATCTGGTGAGCCTAAAGCAGACAATACTTCACATTGGCTAGATTTTGGTTGTTACAGATAATAATTGGTGAGAGAGTTGGTTTCGAAACCAATATCATTTAAGATCAGGAATTCAAGTATAAATTATGGCAAGTCATTATGAGGTACCTTTTAGGCTAAAGATTTGACTCAAAGAGGCAAAACCGTGTGGGCTATGGGTGCCAGCAGGATCTGGTAGGCCCAAAGTGGACAATATTTCATATTAGCTAAAATTGAGAGAGTCACACTCTCAGTTGGAAAAAGAGAATAGAGAAGAATAGGGGAAAATCGAAAGAGACAAGATTACAACTTACAAGTGAATTAAGTAAGTAGAGAAGAAAAAAAGAAAATTAGGAAAGAAGTAGAAAAGAACTTGGAAAGAAGAAGAGGCAAATTAAGACACAAAAAGGAGGAAAATTTCAATTACCTTAATTAATTGAGAACTGTATCCAAAAACACTAATACATGTTACGTTGTTTATATAAATAAAAGATCCAAAATTGCAAACAAATCTGTAAAAGAGAAATTAATAAATTACAATAAACCACAAATTAAGCATCCAAAATTAAATATGTAAAATACAAATAAATCCTAATATCTACCCTTATGCCTAAAATAAATATGAATAACAATTATTCCCATTATGCTATTTATCAGTGGATATGTAAAATTCAAATCAAAGCAATTTAGTGAAATGATAAGATTTTTAAAATAATGTGGTTCAATCTAGAAATCTCATAATGCATTTGGTGTTATGGTAAAATCATGATATAGAACAATGAATAACACAGAAAAGAAGCTTTTATTTAACAACAAAGATAATCTAACAGGCACCATATATTATAACACACCTAGATCTAGTCAATGTGAAGTATTATCTGTTTTAGGCTCACCAAATCCTGTTAGCATGTAGAGTTAGCACGATTTTATCCCTTTAGGCCAACCCTCCACCCCAAAAAGGCGCCTCACAATAAAATGTCACAATTCAACTAGAACTCTTAATTTCAAATAATATTAGTTTTGAAACCAACTCTCTCACCAACTAAACTACTGGCAAGTCATTGTGAAGTGCCTTTTAAGTTGGAGGGTTGGCACAAAGGCATTAAAACCTTACATGCTCTGCATGCCAATAAGATTTGGTGAGCCCAAAATGGATAATACTTTACACTGGCTAGAGCTAAGATGTTACAAACATAAATGATGAAAATAGTATACGGTTTCAAGTTCCACTAATATGCTACAATCAGATGAGCCACCAATTTCAAATCAAGTACTAAAACAGCAAAACTAAGAGAGAGAATTCTAACCAAGTTCAGCCATGTACAACATGTAGAACTGCAATGAAATGACCTAATCAAAGTCAAATACCTCAAAAGGAGAAGAGAAGAACCAAAAGAAGGAGCAACAAATATAAATCGGAAGACCTATAATTTCAACAGAGAAATGATTCATGATAAAATTCAATGGTGTGGCGGGATTCATGCAACTAACTCAATTAGGATAAAGGTTAGCGGTGGTGGTGAATGCTCCTATTTGGTTTTAAACTAGTATTCACTTTATTGGTAATTAAAAATATATTATTAATCCCAAGAAAATGATATTATCACTTTTATTGAGGATAATAACATTTTCATTGCAAAAATAAAATCTCTTAATAAAACTCCATGATACATTAAGGTAAATACAAGTAAACATTTAAGCCAAAAGTATTACTTTGAATACCAACATTTAGTGACCAACAGAAATATACAAGCGACCCATACATAAAACCTCAACTAGTTTAGTATGACTTTAATATATGAAAATTAAGTATATATTGATATAAAAATAGATACACAATATAAACTAAATCATGAGATTTTTATTGTTTAAGGAGGTTTATCATAGTTGTTTGAAAACAAAATAAGGGAAGAAATGGTCAATGATGGGGCTTCAGGTGATAATTTGTAAAAAAAATAATAATAATAACAATAATAACAATACTATCTCCACCAATATTATCAATAAAAATCGGATATAATATTAATAATATCTCCGATAATATCAATAAATTAGAGATAATATCGATAATATCTCCAACATGATTGATAATATCTCTGATATTATTGATCAAATTTAGAATAGATAAAAATATTAGTTTTCTATAAGATAATTTATCAGCTACCATCCAAAATGATATCATTGGAAATAATATCAACAAAGAAAAAATGGTTCTAAGTAAGATTATATGATTCAAGAAATAAAAGATTCAAAAGAAATCAATTATCTAAGTTAGATCTAGTTTATGTTGTGAACAAAATGGGCATGTTAAAAATGGAGTTGTAACTCATATGCACTCTTGATAAAAAAGCATCAAACAGTCAATTAAGATTGATAAATATGATTAGAAGATTAAATGAATGATTAGAATTATTAAAGATATTTGAGAATTAGAAAGAAAAAGAACTAGATTAAAGAATAAAAAGGAAAAGGGGAGGCAAAGGCATTTGGAGACTATTCCCTAAGTTACATAGGGTTAGAAAATGAAATATTATTCGATAATCTCCAAGAAACTATGTGAATTGACATCAAGGATAGTGTATTACATTGATAGGAAAAAGAGAGGAGGACAAGAATTAGCTTTTCAACGAAACATCACAAGCAAGGAAGTTGCAAGGAAACTGGGTTTACTTTATTAAACTCAGTTCATGTTTTGCGATCACCAAATATTCCTTTATTTCTAAAATTCCATGCAAATCCTATCTCCAATATTACTTGCTTAAATTAATAAGTTTTAAATGTATGAATGAACATGTTGACTTAAGGTAATGTTTTTCACATGACTGCATGCATGCATTGCATTGCCAAGCATCATAAGACTAAAAGCATGCCATAAAGCCATGGAATTGGTGGGCTATAAGACTTATTTATGTTGAATGGTAAATCATGTAGCTATGGTCCTTCAGGGCAAGGTTCACATGAAAAGGAAAGTGGCAGGCTGTGATTCCTTTATGTTTGGCTGTAAGACCTGTGGAAGATATGTCATGACGCAGCATGCATAAATGAGACATTGTACCCAGTTCTGCTATGAATATGAAATAGATGATGATTTTGAATGGAATTGAATGCTCGTGTGTTTCAAAAGAAATTTACAAATGCTTGATACACTATTGTAGATAGCTTTCCCACTTGAAAAGTTTACTTACTGGGCTGTCTAGCTCATGCCATGTTTATTTTTAGAATGCAAGCAGGAAACTAATGATAATGCATGATGGAAACATGAACCAAGCGAGCGTAGTCAAGCCAGAGCTAAAAGATATGGTCCTTGATTTGTTTAGATGAATGTATTTAATACATTGAATGAATTCCTTAAATTGGATGACTATCATACCTTTCACTTATGAGGTTGTGGAATGCACACTCTAACTTTTTATGCAGTAAATTCTGTGAATTCTAACCCAACCCTTGAAAATGCGATCTTGGGAAATGACAGTGTTACTTATTTAGCTCTTCTCATATGAAGGATGGAGGATATTAATTAAACGAAACAGAAGGCAGATGGATTTCTCCATCTGTAATGCAATGGGCAAGTAAGCAAATTATAGAATAAATCTATTTAAGTGATTTAGCTAGTAAGGACATTACAAAGTCTAAGCAGCACCCAGATAAGTACCATAATGTTTTATTTCTTTCCCTAGGGATGTCCTCACCTATATGAGTCTATGCTAAGAAGAAGCCTATCAATCAGAAGCTAAGAGATAAGAATTCAAGAATTAAATAAATTCCCCCAAAATATGATATTGACAGAAGCAATTCCTTTTGATTGCTTTTCATTCCTTAATTTCATGAAACTAAACATCCCCATAATTTATGTACAATTTTGGATGCACTGCTATGGCCTAAACTGCTCATCCTAGAAGAGCTTGAACTATCAGAAGCAGCTAATCTCTTCCTCAGACAGTTTTTCCTGAAACCGTAGCCATTGTTAACAATCAAGCTAGTAGATTGAACAACCACAGTGCTTATGTTTCATTTCGGAATGGTAAACAGCCACGATGATCCATCAGAATTCATCTCAACATTGAGCAATAAGCATCTAAGTGAAATTTGACAAAAGAACATGGAATGTAACCATTAGGTTGTAGAATAAGATCTGAGACATACCACATCTGCAAAAACAAAATCAAGTTCCTTGAAGAACATCTCCCTACGACGTTCATACTCTGCAGCTGTCTACAAAATGAAATATATACTCATTAAGATTACGCCCTCAAACAAATACATGGTCTGTTAGATCTTTAAGTAGGAGATAAACAGAAAAACACAAGAAAACTTTGACTAGCTAGAATCCATGAATCTTAGAAGTATTGCTATGCCTCTCTCCATTACCTCAGACATTAGCATATCCATATTACTCAATTTGCATAACTCTGATGAAGTATAATGCTAATTCAATGCATAATCAACAAATATAAATTGGATGAACAAAAATAAAAAAACAAAAACAGACTTCTGTTACTGGAAAATGCTTACATCAGCTAAGCAACTCAACCAGAACACCAAAAAAATATGACCAAGGCAGTATTTCTCTCATGGGGTAAATTCATAAGTGCAGAATGTGGTATGTGATGAAACAATATCATCCAAGTAGGGTAGAGTATTCACTCACAGAAGATTGCAAGGAAAACCAAAGAATGGGATTTTTTAAGTTGAAACACATTCCATGATGGTTGTCACATTGATAGAGAAGAGTGCTTCAACCAAATTTGCCTTTCCATAGCTTTATTAAATTGACAATAGGAAATGATGTATCGGTGGAACATTGTTTATGTAGGAAGTGTATGACATGATTTGGAAAGATTCAAATGCTCCTCAGATTTTTCATTGGGCGCCTGGCCTAAATAAAATTCTGACCCTAGATCACTTGAAAACTAACAGAAAATGATAATTAGAAATTTTCTCCTTGGATTTAAAAGATGAAATGTATGTTAGCCACCTGTAAATCCATCATATATTTACTTGGAGAATGGCAGTCTTTCTAAGTTATCTTAATATGGCTTAGATGATGTATGAAATGGTTGATTATCTTCTTGAAGCATGGGAAGCCATCTACAAATCCAAAAGCACAACAGTCTCTAACATTTAGCTCTAAATGTGACTTATGTCCATAACGCAAGTCCATATAACCCAACCTAAGTTGGAACTGGAACTGGATCAAATTTGGTAATCCTCACACAGCCCAACATATATTGGATCCTGTTGAGTTCAAATTCAGTTTGTGTTAAGCATTCTTCAAGTTTGATTGGGTCGGGTTCACGTTGGTATATGTAAAAAAATAGAAAATGCATGAGTTCAAAATTTCATTGAATATGTCCACAAACAAAAACAATAATTTACTGGTTTCTATTTCAATTAATTCATTGGATATGCCCACCCAAAAAAAAAACAATAATTGACCTGTAAATATAACTCAAGTCTATATGGCTAAGTCAGTTTGGGTTAATGCAAGCAGGTTAACTTGGGTCAAGATGGATTGGGTTTCAGGTGGGCAACCTGTGGACACCAATTTTTGGAGTCATCGTCAAGCAGAGATTGGAAAAGTCTAATTATGCATTAGTCCAATGATTTTTGGGTAGGTACCTGGTTATGAAATGGGAAGTTATTAGGCAACCAATATGCCCCAACTGGGACTCAAACGGGGTGTTGAGAAGAATCTGACCATGGTAACTTACTCACCTTAGTCAATGGCAGATTTACAAATTTTGGGTAATTTAAGAAAAGGATAAACAGGAAGCAATTATTTTTAAATATCATGATGCAGCACATTAGAATGTAACAAATATCAAAACAACTAAAATAAATACATACCAAATCCCTTAAATGTTGGAAGGATGCTTGCAAGATGATTAATCAAAATAAATCCACATAAAGAAGCTAAGGGCTTACCACCCAAAGCAGTTGAGCTGTTTTATCTTGCCTAGGAGTTATTAAAATTAATTATGCTTTGCAAGAAACTCATTTGGGGTGCAAAATTCACCAAGTAAACATCTTCTTCTTCTTTAACAAGGTCACAAACTCTTCTATATTCTCCTCTTCCCCTCTCTCATGCCCATACCCATCTCTTTTTATAGAGGGTGAGCACTAAGTCACATGAGGCAATTTTGGAGTGATTTGCGCACTTTGAATTAGCATACGTTTTTAGCATGCAACTCAGCAAGTTTAATGCATACAGAATAAGCACCAACCAGTTTTAACGTTGTTTCTACAATTTTGGTGACCATTAGATATGGATCAACTGGATTTCATTGCTTACTATTTGCATAAGTTTAGTGCACATTGAGTATGCACCAGCCAAGTTTCAACTCTATTTATATGCATTTGATGCACATTAAGTATGCACCAACCAAGTTTTAATCCTGTTTGTACAATTTCAGTGCGTACTGAATGCGCACCAACAGCCTGTCCATAGCGAAGAAGTTAGCTCCCTTCATGATTTTTGTCACCCAAATTATGGAGTATCAACACAACCCCTCAACAAGAAATTAAACCAACCAAAGTTGGGCTCAAAGACTTTTTTTAACCCAGCATCAGCCAATGGGTAAAAAAATCATGCATCACCCAGCCAACTTTTTTGGGTTTAGTCTGGTCAAATCCGGGTAACCTAACTCAAATTGCATACCTGTATAACAAATACACTTTGAGGACAAATAAATTAGTTAATTAGAATAATACTAGAAGATGTCAAAGTTAAGGTCAAGAGGGAAGATGCTAGTCAACCTTTGACTTCCAACGAATGAGATGCAGAAGCTCATTTTTTATGTGAGCTCTAGTGGCAACCTAGGTCCAGATTGGATAAGAGGCATAATTATGTTGATTATGGATATTTGTTCCATTTTGCACTCATAATAAGGAATGACCACTTCAATTAGGCTGCCGATTTTGTAAAAGCTGATATTAGCTGAAAGGAATGAATTTTCTCAAAAGTGCTCTGCTTTGATATGTATTCCACTTTCAGAATTTTCATCGGTTTAACTTCTCTAGTCGATGTAGCATGCAGGCACCTTTGGTCTCAGAATTTTCCTTCTCCTTTCTTCTTAGTTCTTTCTCTTTGTTTGTTTAAATTTTTGTTATAAAATGGGATTCCTTTTCCATTTCTCTTTACAAAACGAATGAACAAGTATAATTGTATTATATAGTCAAACTTATAAAGTAAACACCAACCACCAGTTGACGATGCTGCATCAATTAAGAAAACTTCTAATGCTCAACATGATTCACAGACAAGTTGACCAGGTAAAAGAAATAGATCACAACACATACACCCCATTTCATGCACTTTTGAACAAGCTACTGCAGTTCCACAGCCACCATAAGCATTCATGCCAAGATCTAAGGCAACCAGGATAGAAGTTGCAACTGCAAGATTTTCAAGTTGGAATATAAAACGACTGAGCTGCTTTCGAATTCTTTCCAGCGCTGTCATCCTGTATGTTAGGCCAAAACAAATAGCAAACAAGGCCATCGATCTAGCAGGCCACAACCGGCATTGGCATTCGCAATTGAAGTAGAGTTGCGCCCCCGTTTTAAGGGCACGCAGCAATTTTAGGATCTAGCTCGTCCACATTTGGATTGGAGAATTAAGCACTAGTGCAGCATTTTTCAAGTACCTTGGTAAAGATTCCGACGCCACATTCCATGGCGACCTTGGCTAAGAAGAGATCATCAGCCAAGAGACGCTCCTTAAATCCTCCAAACTGCATCAGCCACCCCAACACCGGCATTTTCTCCAGCTCCGCAAACCGATGCACGATTGAACCCGGTATCCTCCCTGCCTGGATCGCCGCCGTCAAATCCGACGGCAATGAATCCAGCGACCTTCCGATCTCTGCAAGCGCCAATATCGCCTCTTTCTGATTCTTGTCACTAGCATCATCTCCTCCGCCTCCGCCACCATCAGCTCCGCCGGTTCCGTAGTTCCCGCCACCATCACGATCGCCGCCACCACCAGCAGTGGACAAAACTACAACTGATGATACCTTCCTGGAAGAATTGAAAGAAGAGGAGAGCGCGGCGAAGGAAGATCGGGACGGATGACAAGTTGAGGGGAATGAGCATTGAAATAGACGGTGAGGATGATTCGTGGTAGAGATGCCCAAATGACGGGTGGAGAATATGTTAGAGGAGGCGGTTGCCGTAGATGCCATGCTTGCTCACTGCCTTGCGTATCGTCCCTCAATTTTCAAACACTTTTCCAAGTTTGCTGCTCGCTGGCTGCGGATTTGGTGGTAATTATATTCAAAAGAACGATGTGGCCCACCAAATGGACGGTGTCGATTGTTAGAGATTTGGCTTTGGTTGGCGAGCTTGGTAGGTAAGCTTGGAGGATCTAATGCATCGGGCAACGGCGGTTAACGGCGGAAAATGTAGCCGCAGAGAATGTCGTCCACCTTTTATACAGAGGGTAACAAATACTTGTGTGCTCTAATGCTTAAAGCTACAGAATTTCATTTGCACTATCAAAAACTCCTAGTTAGAGTAGAAGTCCGTTTCAAACTTATTCTTAAAGAAGGATTAAATGATTTCAAACTTCTTCCTAAAAAGGTTCAAGTGATTTCAAACTTCTTCCTAAAGAAGGGTTAAACGACATTAACAAAGTGGAATATACTTCATTTTCAATATCAAAAACTCCCTAGTTAAAGTAGAAGTCCATTTCAAACTTCTTCTTTAGAAGGGTTAAACAACATTAACAAAGTGGAATATATTTCATTTTCAATATCAAAAACTCCTAGTTAGAGTAGAAGTCCACTTCAAACTTCTTCCTAAAGAAGGATTAAATGGTTCCAAACTTCTTCCTAAAGAAGAATTAAACCACATTAACAAAGTGGAATATGGTAGGATATTAAAGAAAAAATCACTTTACATGTTTTCATACATGACCACCTATGATTAAAAAAATCATTTTGAAAATTATTCTATTCTAAAAAATACTTCAGCATTAATTCTAGGTTCATTATAATATTCTTATTGATGTATGTGAATTTTGTGTAATAGTTTTGCATATTTAAGTTATACACAATTCATCAATTTGAGATTATTTGTGCTCACATATATCAATTTGAGGGAGGGTTTGTGTGATCCTGAATGTCGTCAAACATCTCTAGACTTATCTAAAAAACATTCTCATAAATGGCATTAATGTTTGGATCATCTCTAAATGGAATGCTAATGTGGCTCTTGAGAAGATCCTACCTCAAATCCTAAAAGACTAGAACAAGAAGATCAGAGGATGCTGAAGGTGTCCGCAGCCTAAATATTTCGATGTTCAAGTCAGTGAGGGGTTATTGAAGATAATAGGATAGTATCAAGAGCTTGTGTTTCAAGGCACATACCTAAATGTATTTATAGTTGAGCATACATGCATAGTTAGGGTGGGTACGTAGCCTTTATGTGAATAAGATAAGGATCCTTACTCGGAAAAGGATCCCAAGAAGGATACGCACCTGAGGATCTCGTATATTTGTTCTCTATATATGGTTTGTATACTCAAATGTCAGCATGGGGTGCTGTCTCACTGGCCATTGTTTTACCGGAGAATCTGATATGACGATTCAATGCGTGTGCTCCAGTTTATTATCAACCACATTCGTACATTTTTGGGAGACCTGACAGACCGTTGGGTCACCGCAATGTTTTTCAGTAAAAAAAATAAAATGAGAATCACAGTTAACGTATGAGATTCGATGTTGCAAACTTGCAATTTCATTGGACGCTTAAAATTTAAAGCATCAATACCCTGATATTCCATTGGTTAGGCTGGTTGGGCTCCTTTTTTGGATAATTTGTATTTAAGCCCTTCACTTCATTGACATTGCATAATGACCATCCCATTTTGAACTTTACATAAGTTAGAAAAGTCTAACATAAATATACAATTATCTAGCTGGCACCATGCTACATCAAATTATAGCTCTAATTGGATACCTTTTTTAGCTACTACATAATCCCATGAGATGAACACTTAGTATCTGTGTTCTTTTCTAGACAAGAATTCTCATATCACTTAGATACAGGTTACGTACACATCCCAGCTATGTACTCACCCTTAGCAATAAATACACTCAGGTATACCTCAAAGACACAGGCTCTCTAAGCTCTCGCTACTATCTCACAATCTCTAAAAGAGTCCCTTATTGACTTGAGCATCAGAGTGTTCACGTCAAGGATATGTCTGGTGTCCTTTGACTTTTGTTCTAGTCTTACAGGATTCAAGACGAGATTGTCTCGAGAGCTACATCAATATTCCGTTTAGGAATGACCCAAGCATTGACATCATCTATGAGAAACTTTGAGTACAAAAGCCATCATGCTTCAAAAAACAAAATATTAAAGCTATCACCTCAACGCTTTTGACCATCTTCGAGCGTCCACATCTGCTTCCACAAATCCTTTAACATGATGGAAAGCTACCCTCATGCAATTTGCAGGATGGAAAGCCGATCCTATAGAAGAAAGATGTGAAGATATTTCGATTTTTTGGGCCATTGGAATGTGCCGTTTTGAAAAGTGAGTAGACCCCACCTAGTTTATTCATTTCCTTTCTTGCTGCCTTCCAGCAATTAGTAATGGAAAGCGACGACTTTATGGTTTTCGAATGCATGAAATTAGCTAAATACTCTCATGGGGCAAAATCCCTCTTAAAGGACCACATTACTTTCGAAGTTGGCTTCCATCATCGGGTTATTTAAATAGTCAACATGATTATCTAGCTTTTCTATACTTTTAACTATCTAAGTTCCCGCATGCGGCTTCGTGGATGGGCGGTGGTTTTGCAAGCCGCGTCCATCCCATTAACAATTCCGTAACAAGGCTACGGGGTGAGCAAGCTATTCACATCGTGGAACCATATTTGATTGCATTAATGGCAAGACTATATTGTGGGTGAATATGCGAGGGTCAGATCGTTACCATATATATGAAAGCATGCAATGTTTATTTCTAATGTGAACCTTGTGCATTATAGCTTAAGAGTGACTATGATAGCACACCACCATCCACAGTCTTTCAGAGTTCATCTTTTGCTCCGTCATCAGTGAATCCACCATGCAAGTAAGGTTGTCTTTGGTCCATATGAATGTTTAGGCTAGACAGAAAAGCGAGGGATATTATCAAGAGGCCAAAGGAAAGAGATATTATAATGAGGACATGATGGCATGGGTGCCATTGTCTATTTAAATGGTGATGAATTCACCCATCTAACCATATATCATACATTCATGTCATTGTTCACAAAAAACTACTCACATCCATGCATCCATAAATGGCAGAAATTTTTTAACTATAATCGATCTACTTGTGATGCTTCCGCACTGTATACCGGTAGAATCCCCTTGTATTTGTTATTTGAACCTTGCAAAAATTACGTCGGTCAAAGATCCTCATTCTCTTCATTAGATGTCAGACCCATTCAATAGGTCTCGGTCTGATAGCATATGCAATATGCCATTTAGAAAAAGCCTGGCTATTAAAAGAATAGACTGTGAGCAAAGTATGGAATAAATCATGATTTAAACATCCAAAGCGGTGAAGCTTGAATGTTTAGAAGCAAGTTACGGACCTCTAGAGAAATTATTTCTCTATGCTCCCGTCTATTCGAGGGCAAGGTACGAGACACCATTCCTCACAAAGGCTAAGCTGAGTCATGCACGCTTGTCAAGAATAATACTTTCTTTTTATTCTTTTAAAAAAATAACTTTGCTAGTCTACTTACGTATCGCCCGGTAAACACTCCTCATATGGGTTAAGTTCCATCATGTTCTTGGTAACCAACATGGAGTCGTGCTTGACCCCACTAAGTTATAGGCTATATAGACATAGTACTTTCACATGGTTCGCTTGACTCCACTAACTTATACATGTATTTCTGAATTTGTATTACATAATTTCCGAGAGGTAGAGTCTCTATTTTTGAGATTTCAATATATATTTCTAAAAGACAGATCCATTGTTTCTAATATTTGCATGAAACCATGAGAGGTGGATCCTCTATTTCTGATATTGCAGGTTTCCACAGAAAGGATGAAAGATAGATTCGATATTTCTAAGGTTGCAGGTTACCGTAAAGAGATATCCTAAGAATCTAAAATTTAAGAATGTATTATCAGTAAAATCTCCTCAATTTACCCTTTCATATCAGTGTACAACTAGTTTAATAAAACAATGAATGAATTTTCATGATTTATTCAAAAAAAATTTCTATTAAAGCTAACTTACTTTGCTAGTACTTTTCCTAATGAAAATTAGAACAGATCAAGAAGACCGGTTTGATAATACTAAACCAAAGGAAGTACCTGAACAAAGGTCGTCAAAAAGGTCAGTTCGACATTGCCGAATCAAAGGGTATGCCTAAACAAAGGTCGTCAAGTTCCTGGTCCTACTATATGCCTGACCAGGAAGAGTTCCTGGTCTCGCTACGGCCCAACCGGGAGGAATTTCTAATCCTATTATGGCCCGACTAGAAGGAGTTCCTGGTCCTGCTATATGCTCAACTAAAAGGAGTTCCTAGTCCTACTACGGCCCAACTAAGAGGAGTTTCTGGTTTTGCTATAGCTTAACGAGAAGAAGTTCCTAGTTCCACTATATGCCCGACTAGGAGGAATTCAAGGTCCTACTATGGCCTGACCAGGAGGAGTTTCTAGTCCCGCTATGGCTCGACCAGAAGAAGTTTATGGTCTTGCTATATGCCCGATTAGAAGGAGTTTCTAGTCTTGCTATATGCCTGACTAGAAGAAGTTTCCGATCTCGCTATATGCCCAATCAGAAGGAGTCTTTGGTCTCGCTACATGCCCTACTAGAACTAGTTTTTGGTCTCATTATATATCCCACCAGAAGGAGTTTTTGGTCCTGCTATACACCCTATTAGAAGAAGTTTCTGGTCCCACTACATATTTGATCAAAAGGAGTTTTTGATCCCACTATATACCCGACCAGAAGGAGTTTCTGGTTCCGTTATACGCCTAATCAGGAGGAGTTTTCGGTCCCGCTATATGCCAGACCGGAAGGAGTTTCTGGTCCCACTATATGCTCGACCGGAAAGAGTTTCTGGTTCTACTATATGCTCAACTAGAATGAGTTTTTGGTCCCGCTATATGCCCAACCGGAAGAAATTTTTGGTTTTGCTACAATCTCGACTGGAAGGAGTTTTCAATCTCACTATATACCCGAACAGAAGGTGCATCTAAACAGAGGCCATCGAGTTTTCGACTCCATTCTCAGAACTGAAGAGCGGGTTTAACAAAGGCCCTAGAGTTCCCGGTTTTGTTATATGTCCAACCGGTGAGTGCGCCTAAAAAGAGGCCACCGAGTTTTCGATTCCATTCTCGGAACCGAAGAATATGTCTAACAGAGGCCTTAGAGTTCCTGATTCCGCTATATGCCCAACCAGTGAATGCACCTAAATAAAGGCCATCGAGTTTTTAATTCCATTCTCAGAACTAAAGAGCAGTTCTAACAGAGACCCTAGAGGTCCCAGTTCTGCTATATGCCCAACCGGTGCGTGCACCTAAACAGAGGCCACCAAGTTTCCAATTCCATTATCGGAACCAAAGAGCGGGTCTAATAGAGGCCCTGGAATTCTCGGCTGCTAATGCCCAACAGATGAGTATGCTTAAACAGAGGTTGTAAAAAGACTGATTCGACAGTACCAAATCCGAAGGACGACTTGAGTGAAGTCGTCAAAGAGACCAATTCTGAATAATAAAACCGAAAGGCAACCTAAGTGAAGTCGTCACATTTTTCATTTCAACAAAGCTTAAAGTAGGCAGTAAAGTAAGCAAATATAAAGAAGTAAATGCCATTTGAAATTAAGTTGTTGCACTGCTCCAAAAAACTGAACGTTGCATCATCTATAACATTTATTGTATCTTAGAAGCACCATTCAAATAGAAACATGAGGAAGCATTGAAACATGCATCGAAGATCAAGCAAATAAGAAGATAGGTTCAATCATGTCTCCTTAGGGGGGTTGGGGGGGCTGGTGTTAGAGAACTCTAACATAGATACCCAATTATCTAGCTGACACCACGCTATATTATATCCCAACTCTAATGGGATACCTTTTCCAACTACTACGAAGTCCCATGATACTAGGACTTATGATGCGTATCCTTCCCTAGACAAGAATCCTCAACCCACTTACGTACAAGCTACGTACGCATCTCGGCAACACACTCATGTTCAATTATAAATACACCTAGGTATGTATCTCAAAGACACAAGCTCTCTAAGCTCTCGCTACTATCCTATTATTTCTAAAAGAGTTCTTTACTGACTTGAGCATTACAGTGTTCACGCCGGAAACACCCCCGACATCTTCTAACTTTTGTTCTAGTCTTGCAAGACTCAAAGCGGAATTGTCTTGAGAGTCACATCAGCATTCCGTTTGGAGATGACCCAAACAACATCTATTCCACCAGGGCTCTATCACTAGTGTGGATTTAATTCCTATATATTTCACCAGAATTTTTTATTTTACAAGGTTGATTTAACATGTGTGTTGCATAAAAACCTTTTTCATTATTATTTATATTTTCAATTATTCTATATTTATTTATTTTTTTACTTTCTAGTAGACATATCTCTATGCGGGTGGTTAAATCTAGTTTCTTTCAATTCATTTTCATTCCAATCAAATTCATTCCACCAATCAAGCATAGTATATTTCAGAAAAGCTCCAATTGCGAGCAAAAATCACAAGAATGCTCACAAAGCTACCATCAAACCACATTACCCAAGCATGACTATCCTTAATATTGTGAAATTAGCATAACTTTATAACATCTACTGAAATGAAAAACTGACAAATCAAGAAATATCCTCCTAACTCATTTGATTTGCTCCACTAACCCTCCAAACAATTTGTACCGTTTATGAAAAATCAAGAAAAAGCCTCTTGAGTTAAACGGTCAAATCAAGTAATCTAAAATGTTAATTGTAGGTATTATCAGCGTTAAAATTCTAATGAACGGTGTAGATTAGGTGAATTTTGCATCGTTTAAGTGTAATCGTTAGTGGTTTGCTTAGTATTTTTGTGACCGTGTGGAGTTCTTGCAGTGAACGCCTAATGTAGGGCAATTTTAGGTCAAAAACGCCACTTAGTGCTTCGATGTAAATTAAGCAAAAGTGCTTCGATGTAAATTAAGCAAGAGTTTCTGATTTGTAAATAAATGTTTACACGTTGATTAATCCTCGTTCAACTCTCATGTGCCAGATATAAAAACATTAGGTGCTGTGAGAAGTCCGAAGCACCAAGATGCAATTTCAATATAACTTTTAGGTCGCAGTGAGACCAACGTGTAAATATCAGTTGCCAACTCCAATAGCACTTCACATAGAAAGCTCAAACTGTGCATTGAAAGACCAGTAAATATTTTTTATTCCATGTAGGGCTTGGGTCATATCGAGACCACCTATTCTTAGTAGCTAATTGAAAGACCAATTATAGACCATTTTAATAAATGAGGAACATCTAGGAAGGAAACGATGAGTTGGCTGAGATTCCATAATGATAATGGAGTCAATAGTAGTTGAAAATCCTTTATTTACTATTATTTAGGGTGCAAATATGCCCCGCGTGAAGCATAACCTTTTTCCCTATTCCTAATTTTCCGATTCAAGCTTCATATCATTCTAATTTTTTAATAAACAGATAATTCAAAATTAAAAAAGAAAGGATGAATTATCAAATAAAAATGAAGGTCATCTCTAAAAAAAAAAAAAGAAGAAATGGATAATTATTAGAGCTTCTACAACAAGCCCAAGTCCACCAAGTCTTCCCACATGACGTGGCGCAAAAAAATATCACAACAATGGCCGCATGTGTGCGTGTATTATCGTCTAGGGAAAAATTTCAATATGGTATAATCAAGGACCCCACCCCCTTTTTTTTGAAAATTGGACTAATTGGTCCAATCAAAATAACAGGTGTCCAAATGAAGATAAGAAATAGCCTGCTTTTAAGAGAACTTTAAAAAAATAATTTTCAGCAATTAAAATTAGCAATGAAAAATAACTTCATTGCTTTCTTTTTTCGACACAAATAAGATTTTGTTACAAAATTGAGTTTTTGAAATTTTTAAAAAATGAAATAAAATTTTGTTGAAAATAATAGTTGATAAAAAAGTAGCAGTAGGACTGCATGCAGTAAAACAAATTCAGTGAATAAGGTCCACAAAAAGGTAAAGTTTATGCTTATGACATATAGAGGCATACTTGTGAAAAATAAATAAATAAATTAACCGCATAAAATCAACAAAAATTTTTATTACACCTTTTCCTTGATAGAGACATCCACCCATTAACACGGAACACCGACATCTGAGGGCCCTGCCATTTTGGCAACTGTGCTTTCAGAAAGAAACTTGTCAAATTAGAAGAAGACGAAGCAGCTCATGAAGATAGGCCCATACCAAACCAAACCCATACCATTTATTAAATATGGGTTATAAAATGTGGGTAAACCCCAAAAAACCCACATGATTAAATTTTAAATAAAATGAATCAAATAAAAATAAAGATGTTTTCATTTTGCACTAGAATCATTGCTTAATGTGTAAAGGACTTGATACGAGGAACTAACGCTTACCCATTGTGGGCCCCTCTCAAGGTTAAATGTCTATACGGCGCTCTTTTATATTTCAGAAGTTTATTTTATGAAACACATGGGGATAGCATCGTCCTGAAAAGACATTTAGTTATATGCAATAGAGATGGAGAACTGGAGATGACAGAATTGTGCACAAAACTCGAAAGTACTAAGAATACAGCCCAAGCCCAACTATAGAGTAATGGGTCATCCTTAATCATCGCTTCTCCTCCTTAGTTGGTAATTTTAGGGTGTGTTTGGATGGTTGCAGGGTACATTGGGGTGTGTGGTGTATTGAGAGCATATTGGGAAAAGATAAAATAATATATTAACAGTGTGTATTAAAAAAAGTAAGTGAGATTATTAAAATAATAAAGGTAAATGATTAAAAGTAGAGAATATAGCAAAGTATAAAAATAATTGAAAAGTAAAAATGTTAATTTAAATGTACGGTCCGATGGATAATATCGTGTTTGGTTGGATGGTGTGTAGTGAGTAGCTATGTATTCATCCAAACACGCTCTTAAGTTTAGTTACCTCAACCACTAAATATATATAATAAAGGATAAATGATTAAAAAGTAAAGATACTAATTAAAATGTAGGGTGTGATGGTTGATATCCTATTTGGTTGGAGGGTGTGTAGTGATCAGCTGTGCTTTCATCCAAACGTGCCCTCGAGTTTATCATCTCAACTAGTGTGT
>JAYJMB010041746.1:0-32088 GCA_036873735.1 Pouteria campechiana
ACCTATCGACCCGGTAAAATTAGCAAAACTTTACAATAACAAAAATTTACATTTGTAAAATTTTCCAGGGCCTTACACTATATAACCTATGAAGTGATCCCATAATGGCCAGGTTTCCACAATACATCAACTAAAGGACAATCCACAACCAGACCCCCTTTCTTTGATGGATCAAATTAAAAACTTTATGATTGTCATAGATTTACCCATTGTGGTTCACTATTAAGAATGGTAAGATTGTTCTCAATGTTGAGGAAAAATACATTCCTAAAGATATACAAGTAGTAAAAAGTGATGCTAAGGAAAAGAACTACCTCTACTGTGCACTGTCCCCTTCAAAGTTTGAAAGATCTCCTCATGTGACTCAGTAAAAGAAATTTGGGACAAATTGAGTACATAAAGGAAATAATCAAGTAAAAGAAACTAAAATTAATCTTTTAGTGTAGGAATATGCATCTTTCATCATGAAGGAATCAAAAATAATCTTTGAAATGTTTGGAAGATTTTAGAAGATCATGAATGGGTTGAAGAATTTAGGAGAAAAAAATGAAGAACCCAAGCTAGTAAAGAAGATTCTATGATCTCTACTAAGGCATTGGCTACCTAAAGTTACAACCATCCAGAAAGCCAAGGACCTAGATAAGATGACAATTCAAGAACTCATAGGTTCTCTCATGACCTATGAAGTATTAATGAGATAAAAGATTTTAGAGGAACCAAAAGTTAAAAGAACCATAGCTCTGAGAGCAGATTCAGAAGATGATGAATCTCAAGGAAAGGCATCAACAAGTGGTGAAGAAGATGAAGACATGGCAATGATCACTAGGAGATTCAAAACAATGTTGAAGAAGAAGAAGTTTGGAAGTAGTTCTAAAAATTTTAGAAATAAGGACAAGAGAAAAGAAGTTCCAATTTGCTACAATTGTAGCAAACTAGGGCATATGAGATTTGATTGCCTAAGCTAGATAGGAAACAAGGAGATGAACAAAAGAAGAAATACAACTCTTACTTCGAAAAGAGAAATAACAACAACAACAACAATAATAGAAGCAGTAAGCGGTTTGAGAAGTAGAAGAAAGCAATGGATGCTTGGGAGATGCTGGAGAATATGATGCAAGAAAGCTAGAATGAGGCTAAGGAAGAACATGAAGCATAAATTGGCACACTCTTACCAAAGAGAAGAAATCAGGAGGAACATTACATGGGCATCAGCTTCATGGTTATCCATGAAGATGAGGTAAACTAAGAAATAGAAACTCCTAGTCTTGAAGAAGCTTTAGAAGAACTATATTTTGACTTCAAGGCTATAAAAGCTAAGCATAAGAAGACCAAAAAGGAGTTTGATAAAATAACCATTGAATGCTCTAGGTTAAAAGAAGAAAATGCCAAACTCAAGGTTAGTTAAAACATCTTAAAAGAACTTGAGGAGGTCAAGGCCAAAAACAATGGTCTAAAGAAGACCTTGACATCCACCTTGTTAAAAATGGAACCAAAGAAGAAAGGTGGATAAAAATAGAAGAAAAAGAATTATGATTCTAGAAGAAAATAGGGACTCAAACCGAACCTGGTTTGGGTACCTAAGATAGTTGCAAATGTTGTTAATGCAACTTATTCTCCAAATGATAAATTAGTGGCACTCAAGAAGAAATGGGTACCAAAGTTTTTTGCCATTAATCCACCTAAACCCATTCCCAAATGGGTACCAAAAATTAAAGCTTTACCTTATCCATGTAGGTGTGCCTAAGAGCCATAAGAAGCAATACATGGTACATTGATAGTGGTTGCTTAAGGCATATGATAGGGAAAAGGGAACTGTTCATAGATCTTAAAGTAAAGAATAGTGGAACAGTTACTTTTGGGGATAATGAAAAAGGTAGAGTGGTTGAGATTGGTAAGGTTGGCTAACTATAATTTAAAATAATTTTAAATGTTTTGCTTATAAAGGGTTGAAACATAACCTATTGAGTGTAAGTCAGTTTTGTGACAGTCATTACAAGGTCATGTTTGAATCCTGAAGTTGTTTTGTATTAAATGAGTCAAACTCCATTGTAGCAGTACTTGGTAGAAGGCATGGAAATGTATATCTATTAGATTTATGTGATATCCAAACCAAGTGTCTTAATGCAAGCAATGATGAATCCTTATTATGGCATACAAGATTAGGACATTCCAATAAAGATATGATTGAAAAGATGTATAATAAAGATTTTATTGTTGGCTTACCAAAACTAAAACATGACAAAAATGAGTTGTGTGATGCCAGCTTAAAAAAAAAGCAAGTAAAAGGATCTTTTAAACATAAAAAAGAAGTATATATAACTAAGCCACTTCAACTGCTACACACTGATCTAGTTGGACCAACAAGAACTAGGAGTCTTGGAGGAAAATATTGTGCATATGTCATTATAGATGACTTTTCCAGATTTAGATGATGTTTCTTGCATCATAATATGAGTCTTTTTCATTATTTTAAATTTTTAATAGATATGAGTAGAATGAACAAAGCTCTCATATCATTGCCATAAGGAGTAATCATAGTGGAGAATTTGAGAAGCAAAACTTCACTACGTTTTGTGAAAGCAATGGTATACTTCACACATTATCTACACTAAGAACACCCCAACAAAATGAAGTAGCTGAGAGTAAAAATAGATCCTTGCAATAGAAGGCAAGGACAATGTTGAGTGAATATAATCTGCCTCAATATGTTTAGGCTGAAGCAATAAAAACTGCATGTTACATAATAAACAAATTCTATTCTAGACCAATGCTGAACAAAACTCCATTTGAATTGTATTACGATAGGAAGCCAAGCATCACACATTTCCATACTTTCGCTTGTAAATGTTTTATCTTTAACAATGGAAAGGAAAACCTTGTTAAATTTGATAGTAATTTTGATGTAGGTATTTTCCTTGGATATTTCATTATTAGTAAGGCATTTAGAGTCTACAACTTAAGAAGTAGAATTGTTGAGGCATTTGTCCATTTAAAGTTTGATGAAAGTACTAACCCTTCAAGGAGAGTTAGTGATTTTGATGATGAGATAGGTGAACTCACAACATCTATGGATAAGATGAGACTAAATGACAAAGAAAAAGAAATTCCACAATCAGAGATAGAGTTGGATGAAGTAGAAGAGCTATTTGAACCATCCACTAGTGAGGTAAATAATGAAGGTGATAATTCTCTTCCTAAAGATTGGTTGTTCATACATGCTCATCCTAAAAACCAAATAATTGGTGACATATATGACAAAGTTATAACTAAATCTTCATATCACCAAGTATGTGATAATTTTTTCCTTCATTTCTCAACTAGAGCCAACATGCATAGAACAAGCCTTAGAGGATGAAAATTAGATTATAGCTATGCAAGAAGAGTTTGACCAATTCAAAAGAAATAATGTATGGACACTTGTTCCAAGACTAAATCATCAATTAGTCATATGAACTAAATGGGTCTTTAGGAACAAATTAGATGAATTTGGATTTGTCATGAGAAATAAGGCAAGATTGGTAGCAAAGGGGTATTGTTAAGAAGAAGGAATTGATTTTAAAGAGTCATATGCCCTTGTTGCTAGGATAAAAGCCATTAGAATACTGCTAGCTTTTGCATCTTTTATGGATTTTAAGCTATATCAAATGGATATCAAAAGTGTATTCTTAAATGGATTTATAAATGAAGAGGTCTATGTGGAATAACCCCCTGGGTTTGAAGATCCTCATGATCCAAAACATGTCTTCAAACTCAAAAAATCTCTCTATGGTCTTAAACAAGCTCCTAGAGTATGGTATGAAAGGCTAAGTAAGTTCTTAATTGAAAAAGGATTCATCAGGGGTAAAGTAGATACTACACTCTTCATTAAGCATGGCATAAAAGATATATTAATTGAACAAATATATGTTAATGATATTATATTTGGTGCTACTAATGATAAATTATGTTAAGAGTTTTCTAAAGTCACTCGTGGAGAATTTGAAATGAGATTAATAGGAGAATTGAACTTCTTTCTGGGATTGCAAATCAAGCAAATGAAAGAAGGGATATTCATCTACCAAACAAAATACACCAAATAACTCCTAAAAAAGTTTGTATTGGAAGATGGAAAGCCTTTGGGAACTCTAATGAGTACCTCAGTCAAGATGGATAAAGATGAAAGAGGTAAGTTCATCTACCAAAAACTTTATAGAAGCATGATAGAATCTTTATTGTATTTAACTACTAGTAGACCTGTATCTTGTTTAGTGCTTGCATGTGTGCTAGATTCCAATCAAATCCTAATGAATCACATCTTGTAGTTGTTAAAAGAATCTTTAGATACCTTTTAGATACACAAAATCTTGGTTTATGGTATACAAAAGGTTCAAACTTTTAATTAGTATGGTACTCACATGTAGACTTTGCAGGCTATAAAGTAAATAGAAAGAGTACCTCAAGATCATGTCAGTTTCTTAGAAGTATGATCATATCATGGTTTTCCAGGAAACAGACATCTGTGGCATTATCAACTATTGAAGCTAAATATGTAGCTGTAGGTAATTGTTGTGCATAGATCCTCCTAATGAAATAGCAATTAGGTGACTATGGTTTGAAATATGTTGACACACTCATTAGATGTGATAATACTAGTGCAATTAATCTAACAAAGAACCTAGTTCTGCATTCAAGAACTAAACATATAGAGGTTAGGCATCACTTCATTAGAGATCACATGCAAAATCACAATATATGCTTAGAATATGTACTAACCAAAGATCAGTTAGCAGATATTTTCACTAAGCCACTCCTAGATGATAGCTTTTGCAAAATTAGAAGGAAGCTAGGCATTTTAGACCCATATGCATGAACTATTTGACATATGAATATCTTAAAATGTTCTTAGATTGCATGATCTCAATGTTGTATTTATACCTAAATGCATGTCACTGCCATGTCTTAAAATGCTTTTAGTTATATTTTCAATGATTTATATTGTCTGAATATTACATTCCATGCTTTGCTTAAATTTTCTTGCAAATTAATTAATTTTAGAGGTTCTTTTAAAAATTTTGAAAGTGCTTCGGATGTTGCTCTATTAAAGTTTGAAATCTTGAAACATTGAACACCTTCAGATGTTCTGAAACTTCACTTCAGAACCTTTGAAGATCAGGTTGAACTCTATTTCAAAATGTTTAAAGTATAACTTCCTACCTCTGAAACCTTTCAACGCCAACTAAAGCACCTTGAAAACCTTTGAAGTTATAATTTCAGAAGCTTTGAAACACCAAAACTATTCTCTAAGTAAACAAAACCCTTCTGGAGGATCTGAAACTCCTATCTCCAAGCTCTGAAACCCTATTTCAGACAAAATGATTCACATTCCTGCTTATTTTAAGTTATCGTATACACTTTTGAATCAATAATATTCTATTCCCATTTTGATGAAGCCTTTCATTCCTACGAAAACTCTTCCAAAACCCTTGCTTTCCCAAAACCCTAAGCCAAACTGCTGCAAATGGTAAGAACTAAGGGAGCAAGCAAATTAGTAGGCTCTACATCAATAAAGTCTAAAAGAAGAAGAAGAATAAGGGAAAACATAGAAGAAGAGACTTCGACCAAGAGAGGGAAATTGAGAAGATGTGAAGATTATCTAATAAAGGTAATTTTCAATAACAATACCTCTGCACTAGAAAGATTTCAAGACTTATTTGAAAGCACTCATTTGAAAGCAAAAAAGGTGTAAGAGGAAGAGAGTTTGATTTTAGTACTTTTGGAGAAAGTGGGTTGAACTCGGAAGTTACAAATTGGCTAAGATTTCAAGGATGGGAACACTTTCTTAGTATCAATGAACAAAGTTATTCAAAAATGGTAAGAGTGCTAGTTAGTAATTACAATACTAGCACTAGGAAATCATGGATAGAAAGAATAAAGATTGACTTATCATTAAAAAACATAGGAAGGATAGTTAGGTTACTCGAAGTTGATAAAAGTGAAATAGAGTGGTCTAAGTCTAAATCATCAATGTTTTTTGACCTAACTAGAGTAGAGATTAAAGAAAAAGAAAATTATCTCCATGCAAGCCATTTGAACTTGGATTTGAAAATTACTCATAACTTGGTATTCAATGACATTCACCCCAAAATTTGAAGCTTAGATCAAATATCTGAGAAGGATGCCAAGATTCTCTAGGCCTTAAAGAAGAAAAAGAAAATAGACTTGGCAGTAACAATATGTGATCATCTATACCTGGTCAAGACCACCTCCAAATTTCCTTTGCCCTATGGGATGGTCTTCACTAGATTTTTTAAAGGATGCTAGAGTAGATCTTAGAAAAGAGGAAGGGGAACCATCTAAGACTATAAATGTAATCAATTATATTATTGTAAAAAGGATGGGATTCAAAAAGATTTTAGAAGGGTGGATTAGTAAAAAGCCTAAGAAGATGGAGAAAATAAAAAGGGCAAATACTTCAAGTGAAGAAGAAGCCAGAGAAGATGCTACCAGAGCAACAAAAGAAGGAGAAGAAAAAGAAGAAAGAAGGGTCTACAAGAGAAGAAGAGACATTCAAAGAAGAGACTACAGCAGCTTAACCTTCCCAAGCTCAGCCCTCATCTCACCCCACTCATTCCAAATCCAAAACCTACAATAACTCCAAAACCTTATACAAAGTCAATTAGAGCCTATGTACACTAGATTAGAAAACTTTGAAACTAGTGTATCAGCTCTCCACTTTAGAGTAGACAAAATTAAGGAATCAGTGCATCATAAACTGAATGCATTAATCTCCTTGGTTGAGTTGACAAAAGGCCAACCTCAACCAACCCATTCCTCAACCCAATTTTTCCCTTTCCATCATCACAAAACCCCATCTCCTATTAGATCAACTCATCTCTCTTCCACACACTCACCTTCCCAATCTCACACCAAAACTCATTCTCCCTCCTAAACCAACCAACCCTCAAGTCCTCCCATAGACATCATCAATTCAGAGAGTCAAATCTTTGAAGCCACCTCATCTCCCCATTTACGACCCACCTCCCAACCCCAAACTCAACAACCAACCCAAACCCTTGCCATAATTCCTTATAGACCTCTCCTTAGACAACACTTCATCTCTGTTGGTCCAGTAGAGTACCTAGATTGGTCTGACCCTTGGGATTCACAAGATATCCCAACCAAATTCATCCCCATTACTCCTACCACAACTCCTCCTCATCACAAGGAAAAAGATGATAATTCTATCTTCTTATCCAAATCTATCACCCTATCAAAATGACATATCTTGAATTCCAAACCAAATTAGAGATCAATACATCCATCTCTGACCTCTTCCTTTGCCACAATCTTATCATTTCTCCACAAGAGTTGCCCTTTCCATAGCTCTTTGACTTTCAATCTCTATCTTGAATCCAACTTCTAGCTGATCCTCCTCTCACTTCCAATAGCTACTCTCCTCAACCACTCTGTCATCTAAAACCATTTCTAGATGAATATTCCCAACACCTACTTTAGTTACTCCTTCCATCCATTCCTCCTAGTACTAACCTCCCTTCCTCCTCAGGACCTCACCACTTCATTCTTCTGACCAAGGAAGAATTCACTTCCTTCAAGCAAGTTAACCTTCAAACCATTGTTGAGAACCTTCCTCCTCCCTTCCTTGAACTCCCAACTTTTAATCCTTCCCACTCTACCTAGATTAAGAAAAAATTCCTTGAACCAAAGCCAAAGGAAGAACCTACTTTCCAAACTCAGCCTCCACCAAAAATCAAAACAAAAGCCACACCCAAACCAAAAGCTCCACCCAAACCTCCTCCTAGACCACCCACCAAGTCTCTCCCTCCAATTTTAGAACCAATCACCATGACCTATGATGAATTCCAAGGCAAATGCACTGCCAATTACCAAGCTAACTTGGAATCAATGCCACTTCCATTTCCACAACTTTTAGATCCTGCATACATAGCCAGAATTCAAATCATTCTTGTGATAGTGTCTGGACCATTTTTAGAAAGAGAACCTCCCATAGCCATCCCTATTTCATCTTCCTCTAACCTACCCAGCCTACCTTCTCAGCCTTCTCAAAAAATAGCTATCTCTAAGAAACCTACGACCCTCAAAGCCAAACCCCAACCCACCTCTGAACCTCCCCCTCAACCCACTCAACTAACAGCCAACTTGAGACATTTCCCACTTACCAACACTAAGAGGGCTAAACCAAAGAAGTAATAAGTTGTTGATAACTATTTTTTTTCTTTTATACATAGATCATTGTTTTGTACTATACAATTCTTTGTAAATTTCTTAAAGTCAATGGAATACAATTCATATTCTTTTCCTATGCTTTTCTTTTCTTTTCCCTTATACTCTTTTGATTAGATAGAAAGGGGGAGAAATAATAGTAATAGTGGAGGAAATACAATAATAACAGCTTTAATGAACTTAAAATTAAACAAGTGTATAACAGCATTTCATTCACTTATTATTAATCAAATGCAGTTATTTAGGGGGAGCTACTAGCACCCATTCAGGGGGAGCTATCTGTTTCAGAATCACATTTTCTTTTAGTTCCTAAATTTTATTTCTGAAAGGTATATCACTCAAATGTTTTGTCATCATCAAAAAGGGGGAGAACATTGAGTCTAACCCTCTTTAATTCGCTTTATTTTGATGATGAATGTGAATTAATAGCTAAGTTTTGATGATGAACAAACATATAAGTGAAAAGTTAAGGTACAAACAAGTTACATTCCTAAGTGAGGTAGAAATAAATGAATAATTCAAGTAAATTTCACCTAGGAAGTAATTTTAGAGTGATGGACAGTGTAAACAAGATCATATCAAGTTGAAACCCATCACACTTAAGATTTTATAAGAAGAAAATCTAGTAAAATGCTCAAAGAATAATAATTCTAAACTTAGAAAGGAATTTCAGATACATATAATACTTCTAAAATTAAGAGAAACAAATTCATCAAAAGGTTTGAAAGTTAAGTTTGAAAGCATAAAAGTTATGTCTAAAAGCTTCAGAGAGAAAATTTCATGCTTTAGAGGTCAGAAGGAATAATCGGAACTTAGTTTAGAAGCAAGGAAGTCCTTTATAGGATGCTTCAAATGATAGACACAAACTTCAGAGGATTTTCGATGCACTAGGACACTTCTAAAGTCAAGTGAAACAAGTTCAGAAGATGTTGAAGCTATCAGAAGGTTTAAAAGTTAAGTTTGAAAGCTTCATAGCAAGTTCGGCGGGAGAATTCCATGCTTCAGAGGTTAAAACGATCAATCTCAACTTGCTTCAGAAGTAAGGAAGCCTTTTAAAGGATGCTTCAGATGGTAAACATAGACTTCAAAGGCCAAAATATAGCCATTGGAAATGTCAATCGCCAAAGAAACTTCAGAATTTAAGAGACTAACTTTAGAAGGTCTGAAGTGCATCATTGGAATGAAGTTCAAACCAAGCTAAAGCTCAGAAGGTCTACAAGAGAGCTTCAAAAGCTCCAAAATTTAATGTTGCAAAGGTAACTAACAAGGCACCCGACCTTCAGAGGGTCTAAAGTTTAACTTCAAAGGGTCTGAAGCATGCTTATAAGGCAGATTGTGTTAAGTATAGAAAACACAATCTAGAATGGTCAAAAAAATTTCAAAAATAATCATTAATGGCTAAATGCTCTTCTAAGAGTATAAGAAGAAGATTCAAATCACTAGAAGAGTTAGTTGAGAGAATTAAAATCGAGCATTTACAAAGACATCAAGTTTTCTTCCAAGCTTTCAACTCCAACAACACTAAACTCTACTACTTCATTAAAAGCTCCATCTTCAACAATATTTAAAAATTTTGAAATCTATATTTTGAGTGTTATATTATTTATTATTCTCTTTTAAATTCTGTACAATTTGCTTAAGTAAGAGGCAATTACTTTGTACAATCACTTCCTATTAAGGGGCTTGTTGTGCTATAGTAGCATTCAATATAACAAGTAGAAAAGACTTATTGGGTTTGTAAGAGTTTGTTAATGAGCTTTAGAAAACAACCTGTGTTTGGATAAACACATGTTAGTGGAACCTAAGTATAGTAAGAGTAACTGACTTAGAGAAGTGAAGTAGGAATCCAGCTTGCTCCAAACCACTATAAAAATTTGTGTTCAAGTGTACTATGTGATTCTCTTCATTTTATTTCTACACCATTATATTTAATTTGACCAATAATTTCTTCTTCTCTAATTGCTTCTTCTTTTCTTACATCTCCTTCTTCTCTAATCACTTCTGCTCTCTTAAGTTGCTCAACTTTCTTTGGTTTCTTTGGTATCTAGCCTTCTACTGTCTACTTGAAACCCATTCTCTTTATTACAGTCTTGTTGATTACATCAATTGCTTTTGTAGGTTCTCCATGTTCTTTAGAGAGATCTACTTTAGTATTTCTCAAAAATCTGGTGAAGACCATACCATATAATAGAGGAAACCTTCAGTTGGTCTTAACCATATACAAGTGGTCAGTTATGATCTGTGTGAGGTCCATTCTATTTTGCTTCTTTAATGCCTTAAGAATTTTTGAAACCTTCTGAGATATCTGATCTAAGTTTCCTATCTTAGGATGAATGTTGTTAAAAATCAAACTAGGGCTATTTTGAGGTCCAAGTCCAGGTGTCTTGTGTGGAGATAATTCTCCTTCTCTCCTATCTCCACTATGTCTAAGTCTACAAATAATGTAGACTTACTTTTGGGCCATTCAGTTTCTTCTCTTTCAACTTTTGGTAGCTTGAAAGTCTCTCTAATACTATCAAGGGATAAATCTATTTCTGTTTTCCCTATCCATAACTTCTGTTTGCTTGTGATATGGTTGCTAAGTAACACTTCTACTAATTTGTATATCATAAGTCTTTATAACTTAAGAAATCCTCCCATTCTTGATACTTAAGTCATTTTATCACTTCTAAATTTAATCCTTCTTCTCTAAATAGATAAAAATCAAATATTAGTTCTCTAACTACTCCTTTCCCTTCAAAGTAATTTCAGAACCTCTCAAATGTACAGACTCTGTTATGAAAAATTACCTTTAGTGTATAATCTTCGAGCTTTCCCCTTTTACTTGGGGCTTCCTCCTTTGCATCCTCCCCAAATATCTATAGTCCTACACTTAGAAATTTGAATGGATTCTTGATATTTGATTCTTGTTTAGCATTTAGAACCTTCAAGCATTTTGTTCACCTTCAATGGATTATTTATTTTTACAATCCAGAAAGGTTATAGACTGCTCGGAAGAATATTATTGCAAGATATATTTGCTATAGAGTATTGAATTTTTTATATTTGAAAACAAAAAATTTTCAATGTTGCAAGTTACTATAGCATGATACTGTAGCAGATCAGTGTAGCACCACTTTGTTTATTAATTTGTCCAAAGTAAGTATTAGATGAATAAGTTTGTCTGTGGGTACTATAGCAGTGTTACTATAGCAGATCACTGTATTATTGCTTTGTATGTTAATTTATTTGAAGTAAGTATCAGATGAATAAGCTTATTTGTGGGTACTGTAGTAGCATTAGTGTAGCAAATCACTATAGCAATTCATCTGTTACTTTATTTGTGAATTCTTTTGAAGCTTTATCTTAGATTAACTTCATCTTTCACTTCATCTGCTAATTCGTTAGAAGCTTTATCTTAGACAAACTTCGTATTCCACTTTGTCTGTTACTTTGTCTGTTACTTTGTTTGCTAATTCATCTAAAGCTTTTTCTTAGACAAACTTCATCTTCCACTTCATCTAGCACTATAGTGGTACCATAGCAATTTACTCTAGCAAAAGTACTATGGCAAAATTACTATAGTAGCGTACCTACACTTGGAAACTTTTGTACTTTTGCCACATTATTAACTTGACATTTTTCATTATATTTTCCATTATAAATCACAATATAATTATCCATACAAAATTTGCATAAGTTATAAAGCATAGATATGCAATTTGAATCATAATTTCTTTTTATAAACTCATCTAAGCACTCATTCTTTTTCATTTAAAAATATATTTAGACTTATATCAATATATATATGCTTGCATAAATGATATCCTAATAAAGTAAGCATATTTCAAGCATATCTTTCTACATTTCAAGCTTGTTATACTAGAAGCATCATTTGCATAAATCAAGTCTTAAGACAAGTTTTGTTATCATCAAAATCATAGAATAATCCCAACAACATTCACTCATATGATATGCAATTCATACGCATGGATTTAAAACACCTAACTCCTTTCTAATTTTATAAAATCTATCCTCTGGGATTGGCTTAGTGAAAATATCTGCTAATTGATCTTCATTTGGTACAAATTCTAAGTAGATATTATGGTTCTACATATGATCCCTAATGAAATGATGCCTAACCTCTATATGTTTAGTTTTTGAATGTAGTACTGGATTCTTGATCAAATTAATAACATTGGATTGTCACATCTAATAGGAATATCAACATATTTAAGACCATAATCTCCCAATTACTATCTCATCTAGAGAATCTATGCACAACAACTACCTGTAGCTATATACTCAGCTTGAATAGTTGATAATACAATAGATGTCTATTTCCTAAAAAACCATGATATAATCATACTTCCAAGAAACTGACAAGTCCTTGAGGTATTCTTTCTATCTACTTTATATCCAACAAAATCAACATTAGAGAACCCTACTAACTCAAAATTAGAACCTTTTGGATACCATAAACCAAGATTTGGTGTATCTAAAAGGTATTTAAAGATTCTTTTAAGAACTATGAGATGTGATTCTTTCGGATTGAATTAGAATATAGCACACATGCAAACACTAAATAAGATATTGGGTCTATTAGTAATTAAGTATAAAAGAGATCCTATCATACTTCTATATAATTTCTGATAGATGGGTTTACGTTTCTCATCTTTGTCCATTGTAATGGATGATCTCATTAGAGTTTCTCATGGCTTCCCATCTTCTAGTTCAAATTTCTTTAGGAGTTCCTTCGTGTACTTTGCTTGGTGGATGATGATTCCTTCATTTGCTTGATTTGCAAACTCAGAAAAAAGTTCAACTCTCCCATCAAGCTCATTTCAATTTCTCTCTGCATGACTTTGGAAAACTCTTAACATAATTTATCATTAATAGCACCAAACACAATATCATCAACATAAAATTGACCAATCAGAATATCATTCATGTCATGTTTAATGAAGGGAGTGGTATCCACTTGACCCCTTGTAAAGCCTTTATCCATTAGGAATTTGCTTAATCTCCCATACCACACTCTAGGAGCTTGTTTAAGACTATAGAAGGCTTTCTTAAATTTGAAGACATGGTTTGGATCTTGAGGGTCTTCAAACCCAGGGGTTTGTTCTACATATCCCTCTTCATTAATGAAACCATTCAAGAATGCACTTTTGAAATCTATTTGGTAAAGCTTGAAATTCATGAATGATGCAAAAGCTAACAACATTTTAATGGCTTCAATCCTAGTAACAAGGACATATGACTCTTTAAAGTCAATTCCTTCTTCTTGATATTACTCTTTTGCTACTAATCTTGCTTTATTTCTCACCATAATTCCTAATTCATTTAATTTGTTCCTAAAGACCCATTTAGTGCCTATAATAGATTGATGGGATAGTCTCGAAATGAGTTTCAACATATTATTTCTTTTGAATTAGTGCAACTCTTCTTGCATAGTTATAATCCGGTTTCATCTTCAAAGGCTTTTTCTATGCATGTTGGCTCTAGTTGAGAAATAAAAGTAAAATTACCATATACTTGGTGATATGAAGATATAGTCTTAACTCTATCATATACATCACAAATTATTTGGTCTTCAGGAAGAGCATGCATGAACTCCAGTCTCTAGGTAAGCATTCATTACCTTCACTAATTACCTCTCTAAAGGATGGTCCAACTTGTGCTTCTACTTCATCCACTATTGTTTTTGGTTGTGGAGTGTCTTTATCTATCTCTTGCAGTCTTATGTTCTCCACAAAAGTTGTGATTTCACCTATCTCATTATCGAAATCACTAACTCTTTTTAAGGAGTTAGTGCTTTCATCAAATATTACATGGAGAAATTCTTCTATAGTCCTACTTCTCATTTGTAAACTCTGAATGCCTTGCTAGCAATGGAATAGCTAAGGAATATACTTACATATGATTTACTATCAAAATTTTTAAAGTTTTTCTTTCCATTATTAAGAATAAAACATTTACACCTAAAAGTATGAAAATGTGAAATATTTGGTTTCCTACCATAATATAACTCGAATGGAGTTTTTTTTAGTATTGACCTATCATAGATTTTGTTAATGATATAGCATGCGATATTCTTTTAGCCCAAAAATATTGTGGGAACTCATATTCACTTAACATTGTCCTTATCATCTCTAGCAAGTATTTATTTTTCCTCTCAGTCACTCCATTTTGTTGAAGTGTTCTTAGTGTAGAGAATATATGAAGGATACCATTGCTTTCATAGGAATTAGTGAATTTTTGGTTCTTAAACTCTCTACTATGATCACTTCTTATTATTAGTCCTTAAGGCACGAATTAAACCAAGAAGGGAAGGATGAATTGGGTTTATAAAATTTTCTGCCTCAAACCCTAGTTAATTTAAATTCCCTCCTTTCAAATTATTTATTCTAGAATAAATAAAAAAAATAAAGTGCTAGCAAATAAACCAATTGCACACAAGAGACATGATATATAGTAGTTCAAGAAAACCTCTCTACTCCACTCTTTCAATAATACACCCTTATGTCTTAGGTTCCACTATCTCAATGGAATACAAACTAATGCCACAAGACTCTTCTAGATTCTAACTCTATGGGGGCATAAATGTAATTGATTTTGAGACACACTCCAATAATCAAGTTGCTCTTCATAATTCCAGCTCAAGGGGGCATATATACTTACTGCCTCTTGTATTATTCTTGATTTTAGCTCAAGGGGGCATTGTACAACTTCAATAAGTTGATTGTGAGATACACTCAAACAATCAAGCTTGTTATTCTTGAGATTAGCCTCCAACACCAAATCAACAAATACACAAATAAGAATGAAAAATAAGAAATTACACTTTAACTAGTGTATCAATGAAAGTGTGGGGGAATTCTTGTGATCCTTGAATAGCTCTCTTTGATGCAAAGGATCTTCCCTTTATGTGTTGTGTTGGGTTTATGCATATAATTTTTATGACAACAAAACTTACCTTAGAATTGATTTATGCTAATGATGCTATTAGTCTAGGAAGCTTGAAATATAGACAGATATGCTTGGTATATATGTGTATCATTGAGATATCATTTGCACGAGCCTATACATATCTTGATATAAATTTAGATGTTTTGAGAAAATAAAGAGATCATGTTGATCCATATTACATTTAACCTTTTTTATTGTATTGTGATGTGTGGATCATATATATTTGCATAATTGAAAATATGTGCTTCAAAGAAAAATCTTTTTATATGCAAGAGAAAATTGTGCTTGAATGTGCTTTATCTTAGAAATCTACAATGATGATTTAAAGTATATATCAATGCTTCTCAACTTATGTAAATTTCATGTGGGTAATCATCTTTGAATTTACAAAGAAAAATACAATGAAAAATGTCAAGGCTAACAAATGTGGGAAAGAGCATAAATGTCAAGTGCAGGACCTCAGCTGCATAGCAGAACTGCTTGCACCTACTGCTTGCCAATTTTTTTAGACCGTATGAAGCAAGGTCACACCATCCAAAGCAGCAAAGGGAGAAACTTCCTGACATTCCCATATTGCCTAGAGAGCACAACCAATACTATAGCCACCTGCAATACTGTCTGCAAATTGACAATAACATGCATCTAGAAGCTTTGCCAGAGATCTGACCATAGCCAGTACACCATACTACTTACCATATCGCTTGGGGAGTAAGCACTTGGCCTAGCAACTTGCGATACCACCTGGTGATCCCCAACGGTCAAAAATTTAAACGTTGCAAAGTCACATTATCCCACCAAATCAATTCCAACAATCAAAATATTAAGAGATCTATTTAAGGAGAAGTGTTGGGATATTTAAAGGGTTGAGGAAGCAATAAGTTGAGTCTTAATCTTCAAGAATCATTTGCAACCCTAAGGCCAATAGCTTAAACTTTCTCATATCCACTAAAAGAGCTTTCATCTACAAATCTACATTTAAGGTCTTCTTCTTTAATACACTAAGGGAAGATCTTCTGCAACATCAAGAGCAACAAGATCAATTTTGTTGAACATACACTCTTAAATTAAGCTTGATTTTGATGATGAACATTCCAACCATGTTTTGCTAATGAGCAAAGACATGAGTGAAATATTAAGGTACTAACAGTCTACTCTTAAGTACTTGCAAAAATATTTTCAAACAAATCTATAAGAATAAACTTCATGATGTTTAAAAAAAGAAACCAAGTAAATGCTAAAAAAAACTAAGTATATAAATCACAAATATACTTAATAGAAGAAGACAAAAGGGTTAAAGTTTTCAAGGAAGCTTCGGAGTTAGCTTCAGGTTTAAAAGTTCAACTTCAGAGTTGCTCAGATAACTTTGGAGACGAAGGGAAAATTCTTCGGAGTTATGAAACTACATGCTTTGGGCTGCTCAAGTACTTCAAAGACAAGGGGAGAACTCTTTAGAAGTAATGAAGCATTTTGAAAATAGAAGGGAATCCCCTCGGAGTTAACAAATGCTTTTTGAAGACACTAGAAAACTTCAGAGACAAAGGAACAACCCTTCGGGATCACAAAGTCACAACTGTCAGATTTAGTAAAAACACTTCGGAGCCAAGAAAGACGTCTAAGAGCTATTGAAGCACTTTGAAGATAGATGATATTACTTTGGAGTCATGAGCTCAAATACTTTGGAATTAATAAATGCACTTTGGAGTCACGGACTTACGAACTTCAGAGTTAAGTAAATTACTTTAGAATCAATCAAGTTACTTCGGAGTTACGCATTCAAAGTCTTCAGAGACAGTTCAAGCAAGTCGGAGTCATGAGTCTACAAGCTTTAGAGCTGAGTCAAGTTCTTTAGAGTCAACAAAGCATTTCAGAGACAATGAACAACAGCCTATGGAGTTTAGAGTTAGTCCTTCGAAGTCATGGAATAATCACTTCGGAGATAAAGATTCCCTTTGGAGTTAGCCTCCATGATCTTGATGCAAGTTACAGCTGTCACGCCGCTTCGGAGCCTCCTAAACACTTTCTCGGTGCATCCGAAGAGATAGTGACTTGTGTGAGCTATGCAAAAAATTCATCTTACTAATAAGCTCGGAGGATCTGATGTTGATTCATAGACTCCGAAACCTCGCTGAAAGTACAATGGTCTTAAATTCGAATGTTTCTCTACATTAAATGTTTCTCACCTACCATAGTAGAGAAAGTCAAAGATGTCAATATAAAAGAAGTTAAGTGAGATCAAAGAAGATAATAGTTTTCCATTGAAAAACAAGAGAGAGCATTTACTAAGTCTTTAAAGCTTTTCTTTCACGATTTCAACTCCACTGCATCATTCAAAGAAGAATTTAAAGCCATTCATTCATTCAACCACTTCTAGCAATTTGAATCCTACTACATTTATTGCTATATTATTTATTTATAGCTTTCAAACTTAGTACAAAATCAGTCTGTTAGAGGCATTAATATATGTACACTTTTATTTCTGCATATCTTTGCAAGTTTGAGAACTTACCTTCATATAGTGAAAGCAAGTAGGATACTTGTTGAGTATTTGTCTAAGTTAGTTGGTGGGTTTGGAAACCAACAAGGTATTTGTTTGATCAAAAGGTTACTAATTAAAGAAGATGTTAGTGGAACCTGAGTTTAGCAGAAAAGGCTAACTCAGAGAAGTGAAGTAGGCCCAAGTGAAGGGTTGAACCACTATAAAAATACTAGTCTATGTGACTTGTGTTATCAATCTTTTTTTTAGTTTTGCACTTCAATCTTTATCTGGCCAAAAATTTTAAAGATTCAATTCACCCCCCCCCCCCCTCTTAAGTCATAATCTGAACGGAATTAACAATTAGTATCGGAGCAAGCTTCACCAGTTATACATTACTATTCCAATCATATAACTTGTGAAGAGATCTCTATGGCTAGTTATTTCCATAATAATTCTGCTGAAAGTCAATCTACTTCCAGATCTCCACTATTTGATGGTACAAACTCTAGATATTAGAAGATGAGAACGAAAAATTTCTTAATTGTCTCAGATTATCAGCTATGGAAAACAATCAAAGATGGAATAATTATCTTAAATACTAAGGATAAATACACTACTGAGGACATTCTAGCAGTTGAAAAAGATGCTAAGGCAAAGAACTGTCTTTATTGCACTCTTACATTCTCTGAATTTGATAAGATATCCTCTTGTGATACTGCAAAGGAAATCTAATACAAACTAGAGGTTGTACATGAAGGTATAAAACAAGTAAGAGAAACTAAGATAAATTTTCTTATGTAAGAATATAAAGCTTTCAACATGAAGGAGACAAAGTCTATCTCAGACATGTTTGGAAGGTTTCAAAAGATAATAAATCAGTTGAAAAATCTAGGAGAAAAGTATGCATAGCCTAAAATGGTGAAGAAAATTCTGAGATCTTTGTCAAAGCAATGGATACCCGATGTAATAGCAATTTAAGAAGAAAGAAATCTAGACACAATGGGTTTAGAAGACTCATGAGGTATTAATGAAGCAGAAAAATACAAGAAACAAAGGGCAAGAAAGCAATTACTCTTAAAGCTGAATCAAAAAATGAAAAATCCCAAACTGATGCATCCATAAGTGGAGATGAAGATGAAGAGATGATAATGATTACAAGAAGATTCAAATCCATGCTAAAGAAGAAAAGTTTGGAAATAGTTCAAGGAATAATTTTGGAAGAAATGATAGAAAGAAAGAACCACCCACCTGTTACAATTGAGGGAAACCTAGACACATGAAGGTTGGCTATCCAAAGCCAGACAAAAGACAAAATGATCAGCGAAAGAAGAGATACATCTCATATTTTTACAGAAAGAACAATATCAGCAACAACAATGGCAGAACAAGCAAAAAATTCTAGAAGAAGAAGGAAGCTCTAACAGCATGGGAAATGCTAGAGAACATTATAAATGAAAGTGAGAGTGAGGAAGAAGAAGAACATGAAGCTTAAATCAGCCAACTCTCTCCAAGGAAAAGTATTCAAGATGAACTTCATACGGGAATTAGCTTCATGGCAATCCATAAAGAGTAGGTAAATTCTAATTCTAAAACTCCCAGTCATGAAGAAATGTTAGAAGAATTATATTTAAATTTTTTAACTTTGAAAGAGAAGTAAAAAGAGGCTAAAAAGAGCTCAAAAGAATTACAAATGAATGCTTTGAAATAAAGGAATAAAATTCCAAGCTCAAGAGTAACAATAACATCAATAGCATACTTGAGCAAGTAGTAGCTAAGAATAATACTCTAAAAAGGACATAGACTTCCACTTTGTTAAGAATGAAACCAAAGAAAATAAGTGGACAAAAACAACACAAAAAATTCAAGCCTAAACAAACTACGATTTGGGTTCCAAAGATAGTTGCAAATGTACTAAATACAACCCAAACTCCGTTAGCTAAAAAATTATTGCCCAAGAAATAATGGGTACCAATGTTACCTACAACTAACCCACCTGGACCAATTCCTAAATGAGTACCAAAAGTTAAGACTTAACTTTATCTATGCAGGTGTGCTTGACAGCCACAAAGAGTAGCACATGGTATATCTATAGTAGTTGCTCAAGGCACATGACAGGGAATAAGGAACTATTCATAAAACTGAAAATGATATCTAGTGAAATAGTAACCTTTAGTGATAATGGTAAATGTAGAGTAGTTGGGATCAATAAGGTCAGCCAACCACTATTTATTGCAATCTTAGATGTACTTCTAGTAGAAGGATTGAAACACAATCTTCTTAGCGTAAGTCAATTTTGTGAGAAAGGCTATAAAGTTGTGTTTGAATCTCAATCTTGTTCTATACTATATAAGTCTCAATCAGTTATAGTATATGGTAGAAGACATGAAAATATATATTTGGTTGATCTTTCAGATATTCAAGCTAAGTGTTTTGTTATCAATGACAATGAACCCATGTTGTGGCATAGAAGTCTAGGACATGCCAATAAAAATATGATTGAAAGATTATATAATAAAAATCTAGCTGTTGGCTTACCAAAACTCAAATTTGATAATAAGCTATGTGATGCTTGCATGAAAGGTAAGCAAGTAAAAGACTCATGCAAATCAAATAAAGAAGTATACATAACTAAACCACTTCAGTTGCGTCATATAGATTTAGTTGGACCAACAAGGATAAGAAGCCTTGGAGGGAAAGATTACGCATATGTCATTGTGGATAATTATAGTAGATTTACCTAGATAATGTTTCTAGCATCCAAAGATAAAGCTTTTTCATTCTTTGAAGTATTTTCCAAACATGTACAGAATGAACAAAGCTCTCATATTGTTGCAATAAAGAGTGATCATGGTGGAGAGTTTTAAAATCATAGATTCACTGATTTTTCTGAAAACAATAAAATTCTTTAAACTTTCTTTGCACTAAGAACACCCCAACAAAATGAAGTAGTAGAAAGAAAGAATAGATCCTTGTAAGAAATGGCAAGGATAATGTTGAGTGAATACAATCTTCCATAGTATTTTTGGACTGAAGCAATGAACACCGCATGTTATATTATTAATAGAATCTTTGCTAAATCCATACTAAACAAAACTCCATTTGAATTATACTTTGGCAAGAAGCCAAATATTTCATATTTTCATACTTTTGGTTGTAAATGCTTTATTCTTAACAATGGCAAAGAAAACCTTAGAAAATTTGATAGTAGATCTGATCAAGGTATATTTCTAGGTTATTTCATTGTTAACAAAGCATTTAAAGTATACAACTTGAGATTTAAGATTGTAAAAGAATCCATCCATTTTAAATTTGATAAACATACTAACTCCATAAGAAGCAATAGTGAGTTTGATGATGAGACGGATAATCTTCCAACGAATGTAGAGAAACTGAATTACAAGATAATCAAGAAGAAGCTCCACTATCAAAAATAATAATGGATGAAGCCGAACTATCCACAACAGAGGTAAATGAGGAAGGTAACTCATCTGTTCCCAAAGATTGGAGGTTTATGCATGCTCATCCTGAAAACCAAATAATTGGTGGTGTGTTTGATAAAGTTATAACTAGTTCATCCTATCACCAAATATGTGGCAATTTTGCTTTTATTTATCAATTAGAACCAACTTGCATAGATCAAGCATTAGAGGATGAAAACTGAATTTTAGCTATACAAGAAGAATTGGCTCAATTTAAAAGAAATGATGTGTGGACTATTGTTCCAAGACCAAACCATCAATCTATTATAGGAACAAAATGGGTCTTCAAGAACAGACTAGATGAATTAGGAATTATGGTGAGAAATAAGGCAAGACTAGTTGCAAATGGATATTATAAAGAAGAAGGTATTGACTTTGAAGAGTCATATGCCCTTGTTGCAAGGATTGAAGCCATTAGAATGCTTTTGGCATTTGCATCATATTAGATTTCAAGCTATATCAAATGGATGTAAAGAGTGCATTCTTAAACGGTTTCATTAATGAAGAAGTATATGTGGAACAACCTCCTAGGTTTGAATATCCCATTATAAAAATCATATATTCAAACTCAAGAAAACCCTTTATGGTTTGAAACGGGCTCCTAGAGCTTGGTTTGAGAGGCTAAGTAGACTTCTGATTGAAAAAGATTTTTCAAGGGGTAAGCGAATACCACTCTCTTCATTAAGCATGCAAAAAAAGAAGAGAGAATTTGAAATGAGCTTGATTGGTGAACTCAATTTCTTCTTAGGACTACAAATCAAACAAGAGAAAGAAGGAATCTCTATTCACCAAGTCAAATACACAAAAGAACTTCTAAAGAAATTCAACATTGAAGATAGTACAAGATATGGAAGACCAATGAGCACTTCAATAAAGATGTCAAAGATGAAAGAGGTAAATCAGTATGTAACAAACTTTATAGAAGCATGATAGGATCATTATTATATTTAACTACAAGTAGACCAGATATAATGTTCAGTGTCTACATGTGTACTAGATTTTAGTCAGATCCCAAAGAGTCACATATAATTGCTGTAAAGAGAATCTTTAAATACTTTTTAGATACACCAAGCCTCAGTTTATGGTATCCAAAAGGTTTTGATTTTAATTTAGTAGGGTATTCATATGCAGATTTTACTAGATATAAAGTAGATAGAAAGAGTACTTCAGGATCTTATCAATTTCTAGGAAGCATGATCATATCATGGTTTTCCAAGAAATAGACATCTGTGGCATTATCAACTGCTGAAGTAGAATATGTAGCAGCTGGCAATTGTTGTGCTCAAATCCTTTGGATAAAGCAACAATTAAATGATTTTGGTCTTAAATTTATTGATATTCCTATAAGATGTAACAACACGAGTGCTATAAGTCTGACCAAGAATCTAGTTTTGCATTCCAGAATAAAACATATAAAAATTAGGCATCACTTTATCAGAGATCATGTTTAAAATCATAATATATATCTAGAATTTGTACCTACTCAAAATCAATTAGCAGACATCTTTACTATACTCTTCCAGAAGATAGATTTAGTAACTTAAGAAGAGAATTAGGTATTTTAGATCCAAATGCTTCAGTTAAAAATTAATAAAACATTTATATGATGGAAAATATGTTTCTTAATAATAATCCAAATGAAAATTAGACAAAAAGAACAAAATGAAAATTTATAGTATTTTGGAGCCTCCGAGATAGATTTCGGACCCTCTGATGGAGGACTAAAATGCCTCCAAAGAATTCCATGCCTCTAAAGTAAAACTTCAGCATCTCCAAAATTCATTTCGTGGCCTCCGATAAATTATGCCACCTTCGAAGTAAAGCTTTGGAGGATCAGAAACACTGCAATCATTACCTCCAAAGAATGCACATCCTCGCTTCGGAGCCTTTGATAACATCTTTTGGAGAAACCAAACCCCTGATCTCCTATTTAACTATTAGAAAAACTCCAAAAACCTAAAACTCCTCTCTTCAAGCATCCGAAGAACCCCTTTCAGAGAAAACCCTTCATCTTCCCACCTGATTTAAACTCCTCAGCCCAACGAATCTGCTTATTGCATTTTCTCCATCAGTCTTCTTCCAATCTCAATCTAGAAAACACTCACAACATTCAAAACCCAATTTTCTACTTCTACAATGGAGAGAATAAAGGGAACCACCAGCTCAGTAAATGGAAAAAAGAAAGAAAGAGAAGAGTACTTGGAATAGAGAGCAGCTAAGAGAGTTAGACTTGAAGCAAATACACTTGAGGTAACATTTCTCAATGGTGAATCTGATTACTCTAAGTATATGGAAAGATATCATGATAGAAAAATTATCAAAGGAAGAGTCTTTAGCTTTGATGTTTTTGGAGAAAGTGGCATGAATTTAGAAGTATGTGATTGGTTCAGATACCAAGGATGGACAGGATATGTAAGCTTCAGAGATAATTTCCATCCAAGACTTATGAGAGCTCTGATATGTAATATAAACATTAGGATAGAGAAATCATGGATAGGAGAAGTAGAAGTAGATGTATCTACAGATAGTTTGACAAGGTACTTCAATCTCCCTTTGGTTGAAGCTGAACTAGAATGGCTAACCAAACAGAGACTGTTCTCAGATTTGGCTGAGCAGAAATTGATGAGAGAGAGAGAATTATCTCCATTCCAGTTATTTGAGTTTAAATCTCAAACTAGCTTACATGATGGTAAAAAATAATGTGTACCCAAGAAAGGGAGCCATAGGGGATGTGTCAAAGAAGGATGGAAGAATACTATGGGCTCTTAAGAATAAGAAGAGAGTGGATTTGCCAAAACTTACGTCAAATCACATTTATTCAGTCAAGAGCACTTCAAGATTCCCTCTCTCTTATGAATAGTTCTAACCAAGCTAATGAGGGAAGCAGGTGTTCATTTATCTAAGGAACAAAGAGAATCTCTAAGAGACTCAGACATAATTGATGAGAAGACACTGAAAAGAATAAGTTTCAAGAAAATCTTACAAGTCTAGATCAGTGAAAAGACAAGAAGAGAAGTACATCTAAAGAGATCCAGACCAGAGCAAGAAGAAGAATAAGTAGAGAGAACAACAAGAGGAGAAATTTTGGAGCAAGAAAGAATAGAGACTCTAAGAGAAGAAGGGAGACATGTCAGAATAGAGGAGTCAGAAGATAATTTGAGAAGAGAAAGTGAAGCAGCAGCTGCAGCAACCACCCCTTCTTACACTCCCATCAAATCTCCATCACTGATAAGATGTACTTCTTCTTATTAACCAACCACTTCATCAATCTCCACTACACAACCCATTCCACTCAACTTAAAAGATAGACTATTACATCTTGAACATTTTCTATCTACTCTAGCTCTTCGAATGAGCAGAATGGATCAGAGATTTAACAATGTCATGTCATCCATGATCCTGAGAGCTAATAAGATTGATCAACGACTTGAATCTCTATAATCTCTAGCAGAGTCATTCAGAAGTCAAACTTATCACCCTCATTTCTCTCCACCTCCAACTCATTTCTCTTCACCTCCACATCACTTCTCTCTAGCTAGAACTAACTCTCCCATCACAGTAATGTCTTCCCCCTCACACTCTCCTCCTCATCCATCATCTCCTACAATTCCAGAGGTTGCTCAACCTTAGAGTGAACCTATTGAAATTGTTTCTCCATCTCCTCCAACATAGCCTTCTTCTGTTTCACATCCAAACCTGTCTAAAGGTTGTCTTTCCAATCCTAATAGAGCTGTTCTCAAACATGAAAAGTATCCCACCATAGTACCTCTACCTAGAGTTCATTTTCTTCCCCCAGGACCATCCATATTTTTGGACTAGACTTGGATGGATTCTGTATGATCATGAGAAGTAAAACCTGAATGGATTGAAGAAATTCCACTAGAATGGAATACACCTTCAATTCATCCAGAGTGGAGAAGACCTCCCACTCCTCCACAAAGTCCACCACAAAGTCCTCCACATTCTCCTCCAAAGACATTCAATGATAATCCTCATATTCTTCTTCGTATTGCAAATCTAATCAGGATAACATTTTCTGAGTTTGAGAGCAAATCAAAGATCAACTTTGAAGTTGTTAGGATGTTCCTTTCTCAGTCTATCCATCTCCTTAGGAATATTCATTTTCCAAACTTTAGGATTCTAACATTCTACATCTGATTCAACTTCTTCCTGATCCACCATTCAATCCTGCGAGTCACAAAATTCAAATTCTTGATAAAAAGTCAATCCTTCAAGAGTATTCTGAGAAACTTCTTAACTTACTACCAACTTCAGAGAAACATAGAACCACATTTCCATCTCCCTTAGGTTCTCATCAACACTTTCTTATCATTGAGGAAGAACTCTCTTTCTACAAAAGTGCAAATCTCCAAGCCATTGCTGATGATCTTCCTCTTCCAATTCCATAGCTATCTGATCCTTCTCTCCACCACAGGATATGGCAGATCCAGTTTCAACCAACCCCTTTACCAAAACCTAAATCTTCACCACCACCTTCTACCAAAGCCAAAACCAAAAATCCTCCTCCAATTCCAAAATCAAAACCATTATCCACAACATCATCTTCTACACATTCATCTCAATCATCCTCCTCCAAACCCAAGAGGAAGCCAAGGATTCCACCTCCAAAGGAACACAAAAAGGCTCCTCTCCCCAGAATAACTATGTACCATCAAGAGTACACAGCCCGAATAAATACCAATAGAGAGGCCCTCTTAAAAGGACTCTTGTAGTATTTCCTAAGTTGCTAGATCCACAATTTACAAAATGTATTGATTTCATTTATGTTTTTGATTTTGGACCCATAGCATACACCCATGCACCTCCTTTAGCAATCCCAAAGGATCCATTTTTCCTTCCACCTCCTCCACCAAAACAAACTAAGTCATCTCCTAAACCACCCAAGCCCTCTTCTACACTATCATCCTCTTAACCCAAACCTCCTCTTCCTCCTCACAAAGATTCTTTTTCTAAGACCTATAAAAGAAAACCCAAACCATCCTACTTATTTTGTTACCTTTGTATTTTTTCTCTGATGTATATTTTTTTATAATATGTACTTTTTGTAAGGAATTCTGTATGTATGAAACTTTGATTATATTTTGTAAGTGAAAATTTTGGTAAATAATAGTTTGTATCTAAAAATTTTGATCAATAACAGGATATGTTTATATACACTCTGGTCATGATAGGCTATGAATATTCCTCTTACTTCTTTCCACCTTTTTGATTCTGACAAAAAAGGGGAGAAAATGTACTGAATGTTGTACTAAATGTATGAAATATTTTTGTATGTTGTACTGAATGTATGAAATTTGTGTATGAAACTAAATTAAAATTTTATGCACCCATTTAGAGGGAATTAGACTGATTTAATAGAATTTCATTGAAATTAAGTTACTTTAAGTTCATTATTAGATAAATTTTGAAAGACACATCACTTAGTGTTTTGTCATTATAAAAAAAGGGGAGTGTTGAAATACACCTTTAAATTAAGCTTGATTTTGATGATGAACATTCTTAATCAACCATGTTTTAATGATGAGCAAATACATGAGTGAAAAATATTAAGGTACTAACCATCTACTCTCAAATACTTGCAGAAATACTTTCAAACTAATCTATGAGAATAAACTTCATGATGTTTAAAGGAAGAAACCAAGTAAATGTTCAAGAAAACTAAGTATATAAATCATAGATATACTTAAAAGAAGATACAAAGTTTAAAGTTTTCAAGGAAGCTTCAGAGTCAGCTTCGGGCTTAAAAGTTCAACTTTAGAGTTGCTTAGAGAACTTCAGATACAAAGGAAAAATTCTTCGAAGTCACGAAATCACATGCTATGGAGCTACTCAAGTACTTCAGAGACAAGTGGAGAACTCTTCGAAACTAATGAAGCATTTCGAAAACAAAAGGAAGTCCCCTTAAAGTCAGCAAATGCTTTTCGGAGACACTTAAAAACTTCAGAGACAAAGGAATAAACCTTTAGGAATGCAAAGTCACAACTATTGGATTTAGCAAAAACACTTCGGAGCTAAGAAAGAAATCTCAGAGCTACTGAAGTACTTCGGAGATAAATGATATTACTTTGGAGTCATAAGCTCAAATACTTCAAAATTAATTAACGCACTTTGGAGTCATGGGGTTACAAACTTCCAAGTTAAGTAAATTGTTTTAGAATCAATCAAGTCGATTTGGAGTTATGAACTCAAAGTCTTCAGAGATAGTTAAAGCACTTTGGAGTCACGAGTCTACAAGCTTCGGAACTAAGTCAAGTTCTTCAGAGTCAACAAGGCATTTTGGAGACAACGAACAACAGCCTTCAGAGTTCAGAGTTAGTCCTTTAGAGTTATGGAATAATCACATCGAAGACAAAAGATTCCCTTTAGAGTCAGCCTCCACAATCTCAATGCAAGTTACTACTATCGCGCCACTTCAGATCCTCTAAAACACTTCTTCGCTGCATCCTAAGAGATGGCGACTTGTGTGAGCTGTGCGAAAATTCATCTTACTTATAAGCTCGGAGGATCTGATGTTGGTTCATGGACTCCAAAACCTTGCTGAAAGTATAATGGTCTTAAATTCAAATATTTCTCTACATTAAATGTTTCTCACATACCACAGTAAAGAAATTCAGAGATCTCAATATAAAAGAAGTTAAGTGACATCAAAGAAGATAATGGTTTTACATTGAAAAACAAGAGAGAGAATTTACTAAGTCTTTAAGGATTTTCTTCCATGATTTCAAGAGAGAGAATTTACTAAGTCTTTAAGGATTTTCTTCCATGATTTCAACTCCACTGTAGTTCATTCAAAGAAGCATTCAAAGCCATTTATTCATTCAACCACTTCTGGAGATTTGAATCCTACTGTGTTTATTATCATATTATTTGTGTTTACTACTTTCAAACTTAGTATAAAATCAGTCTATTAGATGCATTAATATTTGTACACTTTTATTTTTGCATATCTCTATAAGTTTGAAAACTTGCCTCTGTGTAGTGAAATCAAGTGGGATACTTGCTGAGTATTTATATAAGTTAGTTGGTGAGCTTGGAAACCAATAGGTGTATTTGTTTGGTCAGAAGGTTACTGATCAACGAAGGTGTTAGCGGAACCTGAGTTTAGCAGAAAAGGTTAACTTAGAAAAGTGGAGTAGGAACCCAAGTGAACGGCTCAACCACTATAAAAATATCAATCTAAGTGCATTGTGTTATCAATTTTTTCTTTAGTTTTTCACTTCAATCTTTATCTGGCTGAAAATTTTAAAGACTCAATTCACCCCCCTCTTAAGTCACCATTTGAACGGCACCAACAAAGTCTTCCCCAACACTCACAAAGAAACATGCTCAAAGTGTAAATCTTTTCTTTTCATATTTGTGTGTATTCCTTGGGTTAGTGAAGGAGACCAAGCTCTAGAAGAGAAAGTCTATTCATAGGAGTGTGTCTCCCAAATAGCCTGTTGATTAATTTATGCCCCCTAAAGTTTGAATCTAGAAGAGTGCAAAGACACTAAGGTTTATACCCTCTTGATCTGGAATCTAGAAGAACAAGTCTATGTTCATTGGAGTGGGTCTCATGAATAGCTTATTAGTTTGTTATGCCGCCTAGAGCAGGAATCTAGAAGAATGCTAGGTGCATTATTTGTATTTTTACTATAGAGAGATAGTGGAATCCAAGGCAAAAGAAGTGTGCTCTTGGAAGAGTAGAGTAGGGATGGTTACCCGAACCATTATAAAAAATATTATGTGTGCTACCAATGTTTAATTGCTTTATCTTCTTTCACTTTACTATGTTATTACTTATTTTAATACAACTTACACATAAGCATGAAAAAGAGGGAAAGTAATTAAACAAGGGTTGAGTAATAAATTTTAGATTTCTTAGGTTAAGTTAAGCTTGTGGGACTGAACATGTTCTAGATGAAAGGCCTTAAGTAGGGAATATGAAGGTTGAAAGCTCTTGGATGAAGATAATGAAGGTTTAGCACTTTGGCCTTAGGTTGTAAAGATTTCTTGAAAAATAAAGCTCTATCAACTATTTTGAAATGTCCCAACATTTCTTCTTAAATAGATATCTCAAAAACTAAATAGTTGGAAATGATTACGTAGCAATTCTTATCTTTGCAATGTTCAAATTTTTTATTGTTGGCGACTACAAGCGGATCGCAGGCAACTATGGCATTTGGCTGTGGTCCAAAAGATATGGCAAGCGGTATGTGATACCGGATGCGATTGTATCTCAGGTATCCTCAAAAACCCATGTTGTTGTCAACTGGTAGGTGATACCATAGGTGGCTTTGATTTCAGTTGCACTCTAGGCATTATGCACAAGAAATATGCACATGCAACATGGGCTTTGTTAGGCGGTTCTTCTTCTGATGGTAAGCGATATGATGTGGTGCCTCCAGCTTCGACTGCAGGGTCCCAGGCACTACTAATAGGCGGCTAAAATATTGACTGTGGATGTTTAGGGACTTCACTCCTTGCTAGAACACCATAGGCGATATGGCAGACAATTGTAGGGTAGGCAAATGGAGTGGGTGGCTACGCTTTCGGCTGCAGTTGCATTACATTTTTTTGCACTTTTATATTTTTATTAGACTTGATATTTTCCACATATATTCCATTGTGAATTTGTTAATCATCAAAATATGAGTAATTAAGAAGATTTGCAAAGTGGAGTATTATACTTATGGATGTAATATGAGAACTTTGTTCATTCTGCACACATTTGGTAAAAATCTCATAGAATGAAAAAGAATGATCTTTTGATGTAAGAAATATTATCCAGGTAAATCTAGAAAATTCATTCACAGTGAGATATGCATAATGTTTCACTCCAAGAATTCTAGTTCTTGTTGGTCTAACAAGATCCATGTTGTAGCAATTGAAGTGGTTTTGTTGTGCAGACTTCCTTTTGAGGTTTGAATGATTCTTTTACTTGCTTTCCTTTCAAGTAAGCATCACACAACTCTTTCTAGTCAAAGTTCAATTTTTGTAGGCCAACCACTAATTATTGTACTCTAAGATTCAAATACAACCTTGTAACCATAGTCACAAAACTGAATCACACTCAACAAGTTATGTTTCAACCCCTCTATAAGAAAAAAATTTAAATTTGTAGTAGACTGTGGTTGGCTAACTTTACCAATTTCAACCACTCTACCTTTTCCATTGTCCCTAAAGGTCACTATTTCACCATTCTTTAAGCTCTATGAATAGCACCCTTTCCCCTATTATGTGCCTTGAGCAACCACTATTGATATACTATGTACTACTTGTGGCTCTCAAGCACACTTGCATAGATAAGATTAAGCTTTAATTTTTGGTACCCATTTGGGAATGAGTCTAGGTGGGTTAGTGGCATAAAATTTTGGTACCAATTGCTTCTTAGGTGCCTCTAGTCTCTCATTTTGGAACATGTGTTACATTTATAACTTGTGCAATAATTCTAGGAACTCAAATCTAGTTCTATTTGGGTATTTGTTTTCTTCCAAAATTTTTATTTTCTTCGTCTAGTTCTTCCCACCTTTTGCATTGGTTTAAATTTCAATAAGATGGATGTCAAGGTCTTTCTATGAGCATTATTATTTGCCTTGACTTACTCAAGTTCTTTATTGGTATATTGGCTAATCTTTAGCTTGATGTTTTCTTCTCTCAGCTTGGAGCATTCAATGGTCATTTTATCTAGCTCCTTCTTGACATCTTTATGCTTGGCTTTTAGAGCCTTGAAGTCAAAAGATAATTCTTCTAAAACTTCTTCAAGGTCAAGAGTTTCAGGTTATGAGTTTACCTTATCCTCAAGGATGACCATGAAACTTATGCCTATATAATGTTCCTCTTAGTTTTTCCCCTTCGGAATGAGCATGCTGATTTGTGCTTCATGTTCTTCCTCAGCTCACTCAAGCTTTTTTGCATCAAGCTTTCCAACATTTCCCATATAGCCATTGCTTTCTTTTTATTTTTGAACCTCTTACTGCTTCTATTGTTATTATTGTTGTTACTATTATTTCTCTTATCAAAATAAGAGTTATATTTCTTCTTCTGTTGATCTGCTTGTTCCTTGTGTAGTTTAGGGTAATCAATTCTTACATGCCTTAGCTTGCTATAGTTTTAACAAATTAGGTCTGCTTCTTCTTATCTTTGCTTTTGAAATTATTTAAGTTGCTTCGAAACTTCTTCTTCAACATTATTTTAAATCTTCTAATAATCATTGCAATATCCTCATCTTCTTCTCCACTAGTAGATGCTTCTCTTAGAGAGTCTTCATCTTCTGATTCATCTCTCAGTGCTATCAACTCTCTTTCCTTTTGGTTCCTCTAGAACCTTTTGCCTCATCAGAACTTTGTGGATCATAAGGGGACCCATGATATATTCAACGATCATCTTATCTAGGTCCTTTACTTCCTGGATGATGGTCACTTTAGGCATCCAATGCCCGGGTAGAGATCTCAAGATATTTTTGATAAGCTCGGGTTCATCGTACTTCTCACCAAGGCTCTTCAATCAATTGGTGATCTTTTGGAACCTACCAAACATGTCAGAAATGGTTTTTGAATCCTTTATAGTGAATGACTCATACTCCTGCACATGAATATTAATCTTGGTCTCCTTGACCTGATTTGTTCCTTCATGTGCTACTTGTAAGTTATACAATATTTCTTTAGTAGAGTCACATGAGGATATTTTCTCAAACTAAGAGAGGGAAAGAGTGTAGTAGAGACACTTCTTTGCCTTTGCATATGTTCCATTGCTATAATGTCCTCATGAGTGTACTTTTCTTCAGTATTGAGAACTATCTTTCCATTTTCGATAGTTAGCTATAACTGGTAATCGGTGGCTATAAAAAAGTTTTGCATCATCATCTTTTAGTACCCATAATTGGTTCCATCAAAGAATAGGGGGGGGGGGGGGGGGTGGGGGGGGGGTTGTCCCTTTGCA